>CAIGRT010067483.1:0-18903 GCA_903798405.1 Fraxinus platypoda | reverse complement strand
GGGGGGGGGGGGGGGGGGGGGGGGGGGGGGGGGGGGGAGATTGAACAAGAAGAATTTACTGATTCTGAACGGTAACAGCTCACTGATTCTCCTCTGTACCGGAATGGAGAAATGGTACCGGAAAATTGAGTACAAAGTCAATAGATCATGAGCTAATACAGGACATGGGAAGACAACTGCATCTGGAAGCTAAGTAGAGTTGAAAGTATTTGGAGATGAGGACATGGGAAATTGTTTTAAAATTTGATTTTGCTAGAATAGTTGTGGAAAAAAGTGACTGAAATAACATTTTAGTGATCATCAATCTTTATGATATTGATGGTAGAAAAGAATATTCGCGGGGTAGATTAAGGCATGAATAACTTTAATTGAGATTGAACATCTTTTCTAAGCCGTCAAGATCAATAGAAGAAAATTGAGTCACTTAATTTTGCAAACCTGTGTTTTCCTCCTTTTTGAGATAGAGGAAGCATTGTACTTCTATGCACTAATGTTATTCTACTGAATTTTCGATGTGGCACTACGTTCATCGTCAGCTACTGTTGTTGCAGGCGCTAAAGGAAAGAATTGATTTAGTGAAGGAGAGGGGCGGCGAAGATGGAGTGTTTACCTCGGAGACTGAATTCAGTGAAGAGATAATGGAAATCCGTAAGGACTTCGTCGCCATTCATGGGGAAATGGTTCTGCTAAAAAACTATAGCTCTCTTAATTTGGCAGGTATAATATCTTCTTATTTCTAATGCTGGGTTTTAATGTGCTTTATAATACTTCCCTTGAGGATTTTGGTCTCCAAGATAGTTTCTTGAATTTAAAAGGTCTGGCTTTTTTATGTGTTTAATGAAATGTTTCTGCACATATCTTTAGGCCTGATTAAGATTCTGAAGAAATATGATAAAAGAACAGGGGGATTGTTGTGCCTACCTTTTATACAGCTTGCCCTTCGTCAGCCGTTCTATACAATCGAACCTCTCACGAGATTAGTAATTGAGTGCGAGGAAAATATCGAACTCCTCTTCCCACTTGAAGCAGAGGTCGTTGAATCTGCTGCTGTTGAACAGGCCAAGACAGGCACAGAGCCTGCTACCGATGCTTCAAATATTTCAGAGACAGCCCCGTTCCTCGAGGAGGAAGCTGTGGGTATAAGCCGAAGCATCCATGCTGCATTGAGAGCTGTAGAGGCCCTTAGAAAGGCGAGCTCTACAAACAATCCCTTATCCTTTTCGTCTCTCTATGGAAGTCGGGATAATGACGGTACGGGTGCGGTAACAGCAGAAAATTCGCCATGTGAACCTTTAGATACTTTGGACAATGAGGAGGATGCAAATGAAGATGTTACCAATTCCCCCAAATAAAGATTGTGTATTTTGTTTGTGTACTGATGTTTTGGAATAATTTGATAATGGCTTGGAAAGATTGAACTATACTACTCTTTGTATCTGTTAAGGTGTGTAATAAGTTGTTTGTGAAATGTAACACGCAACATTGACGTGTGATTGCATATTTCTTGGATATGAAACTTTTGTCCTCATTTTCGTTGAAAATTTTTCAATTGTAAGGATTTGTCAAATGTCACCAACAAAAGACGGATAGAAGTAAAAATTCATTCTTTAAAATTGGCTTGGTAATGCTAAGGTGTGACTCTCACAAAATATTTATTTGCTCATTTCAAAGTACACCAACAAGATATTTGAACAAGAACACTAATTGCCACCAATTTACATTTCTAGACAATCTTACTACTGGTCCTCAAACTATTGGTTCAATAGCAAATTAGTCCTCAACTGTTTATCCATAAATAATTCACAAGATTGCAACAGTCACATCCTTAGCCACTCAGAAGCGCCACGTCAGGAAGAAAAAGCGCCAAATGTAGAGATGTGGCTGTCTTCGTCTTCACCTCATTTCTTCTATTTCCCTTTCCCTTTCGATTTCCCCTTTAATTTTGCTTTAATATGGCCGAAATTGCGGTGGTTCCGTCGTGCCAGGTGGTGCTGAGCGGCGGCTCTCATTTTAATGGGAGGCTGACTACCCTAAGTCCAAAATTGCAATGCCGGATGCTGAGACCACGGCCGATGCTAGTAAAAACCCAAATGACGAATTCTTCTACTTACACTTCCAGAATTTCTACTGATATTCCTCTTTATGAAATCCCTGGGGTAACAATATAAACCTCTTGTAGAGCTTCTCTTTCTCTCTAGAATTATGAATAATTTTACATTTACGAGGTTTATTTACTTTGAGTTTGGGTTTGCAGGCTTCATTTGATCAGTATTTAGAGGATAAGCCTAGGGTATTTAGAGCCATTTTTCCTGATAAACGAAGGAGCCAACAACTTAATGAGGTACTCTTGCTTACTATTTATACTAATTTCGTCTGTATTCATCAGAATTTTGCAAAAGATCTTGATTTTGTGGTCGTGGGTGTTGGGCATTTTGGAATTTATTGTTATGCATATTTTTCGTTGAATTAATTTCCTAATGTTCATCGATTTCTGAAAAGATTATTCATCACCTCACTTTATAGTTCATGCACCATTTACTTTTAGAGTTTTCTTCTTCTTCTTCTTATTATTTATTTATTTATTTTTGTAAAGGTTGTACCATTACAACATAATAGAGTGTGTATTAAAAGAGTGGAATCGAATCTGATAAAATAACTCAAATTCTTCGACTTGGTTTTTACGTTCGGTGGGAAAAATCAAGGAGCTTTGCAATGGAGAGAACATGAGAGGGTCACTGCTATTGGGCATTAAGACCTGTCCCTCTACAATTAATGAAGAGAAAATCGCAAACTAAGACGAAACAACGTAGAAAACCCAAGGTAAAATAATTGAAGGGCATAAAAGCCGATGGAATTAACAGAGAAAAGATAATCTCAGCAAGGTAAATAATTCAAGATAATGCCATGAGAGTATAACATTTAAACGGCCAGAAGTTGTTTGATGATCCAAGTTTGTTCCAAGACCACGTTGTGAAAGCATTAACAAGTAGACCGAAGTCGTTTGACAATCCAAGACCGCAACATGAGGAGAATGCGACCAAGAAAACATAAGTTTGATTATTCAAGATCATGTCAAGTTGGAGTAAACACAAACATTCAAGCAAAGTACATTTCATTGTACCTCCAACACCAAGTGAGCTAAGTGAAGAGTAATATAATGTCTATATTTGCATGCTTTCAATTTTGTCACAAGTTGACTGAGTTGGAGGATCTATCACTCTAATTAGTTTATTAGTGTGCGTCTTTCTCTGTCTCTACTCGTAATTTATGGGTAACGAACAAATGCGCGCGTGATTTTAGCCTTTTACATGATGCTTGCCTGTTAATTCTGTGCAGGAAGAGTGGAGAATACATATGCTACCTATAAAGTTTCTATTCCTCACTGTATATCCTGTAATTGACATGAGGTTGAAATGTAAATCAAATGGGACAGGATACCCACCTGAGGTACCCTGCCATATCTCAAAGGTTCTTGACCTTGACATTGTAAGCATGTTGCAAATGAATTTCTTTAAATTTTTCGTTTACTGGAAGTTTTGTGCATATAACCTTTAAGATACCAATCACAAGCTGTCATTTTGCAGATTAGATGGGAACTTCAGGGGTTAGACGATATGCTTAAGCCGTCTCAGTTTTCCCTTGGTGTAAAAGGGGCCCTATATCCTGATAGAAGTGGACCACGTAGTAGGCTCAAAGGTCAACTACAGATGAGCATAAGCTTTGTTCTACCCCCTATGCTTGCTTTGGTCCCTGAAAATGTTCGACGAGATGTCTCAGAATCAGTTATCTTATCTACCCCCATTTATTTCTTAGTGCACTCCACACCCTGCCAGCCCTAATGACTTAATAGTGTGCTTTGTTTATAGGTCCTAAGGAGATTGGTGGAGAACATGAAGAATAAAGTGAATTGCAGCTTGATTTCCGACTATAGCGAATTCAAGAGGGAAAGACCAAAGACTTTAACATAAGATCAGATTTGATCTGATAACAAATTCAGACAACTTGGTGGTTGGTAGATTATTTGCTCAAAATGGGAAGCCTGAAAATTGAAGAAACCTATTTGAGGCTTCAGGAAAGCTGGTTTATTCGTCGAGGCTCAGCAAGCACCATTTTTACATATTGATTGTACTTAGTTTTCCCCCTGAGTGCAGTTTTTCAGGTTTTAGAGTGTAATATGTAGAGGATGCTTGCGTATTACAGGATAATCGCGTTAATCTCGACTGAGAATTGTTGATATCATACTCTTTTTTATTTGTTCTGAATGTAATTTCCAAGTCAAGGCGTTCATAATTTATGTTTGGCAAGTTTAGTTTTCATCACGAGTAATATACTAATATCATAAACTCATCAAAAATCAAGTAGGAAAACTATAAAAAAATAAAAATAATATGGAGATGCGGGGGATCGAACCCCGTGCCTCTCGCATGCAAAGCGAGCGCTCTACCATTTGAGCTACATCCCCTAGTTGTTAAATCTTTATCACAAATTTTATATAATCTATTATCAAAGAAGTGATATCAAAATAACTATTACCGTCTTGCTTCGAGGTTACTTACTATAACCTTAAACATATCCACTAATTATGCTTATAGTAGAGGGTGAATGAATTCAATCTTTCATCGATGTTCACTAATTCAAGTCAAACCACCACAGAAAGTTCGTAATCCCTTAATTTTCATCCTTCTAACCAAACAAGGGATCAACATAAAAGACAGTAATATATAATATAAAACTAATTTCAATTTCTCTGTTGTTCGGTGAATTCAAGATTCAACTGTACAATTTAGACGTGATGCAACCACCAGAATGTATTGGCATGTTCTTGTCACTCGTGTATATAAAATTGAAATATAAACTTTCAAACTTAGGCTACATACAATTGGAATTGCTAACCACACGTCCTAGAGTTTCTAGGACACGAAACCATGATACAATAATAAATGATTAGGTACTTTTTCTAGATTCGACTTGTGCATATTCAAAAACCCCATGTCCAAGATTTCACATTACATTAAGCCACTATATGATGGCCTTTAAATTAAAATTATTTATTTCTCACTCTCATTATCAACTGCACATTCACACAAGAAAACATTCTACACATAATTCTACTCATAAATCCAAAATTTTCTTACTTTTTAATCACACATTCTTCAAAATATCACCATTCAGCCCCCGTTTGAGCCACCCTTTTATCTCATTAAAATGAAAAATATGACCGTTATCCATCACATCAACATTTAAATTCAAATTTTCTATCTCTTGTGTGGACCCCAATAACAACTATATTTTTCATTCTCATTCTATAATAAGGTGGCTCAAACAGGGCATCAAAGTATAATTTTCCCCCAATTTCTCTTTATAATAATCATCAAACAAGGGCTTAATATACGACCATGAAGATCACAAATATGTTTTGAACCTACAGCTCATGTACATCATACAGAACAACGTCTTTGAAACTCACAGAAAGAAAGATATGGAGATGAGTAAACAAGAAGCTCTTGTGCTTCGCTACATCTCAAAACAGACCTGGTTACTTGGAAAGTTTAAAATACCATATCACAATAATAGCAATGACTAGAACTGTAATTACAACACCAATAATCCACTTGTTTCTGTTCATCCTCCTTGGCATGGAAGTTATAATTCTCTTGCTCCTGCTTACGTTGTCGTCCACACCATGCAGCTGAAATAGGTAAAGATCAACGGTCAAAACTCTTAATAACTCCAGTTAAAATAGATAGCAAATAAAGATCTCAGATATAATGAGCGACTAAAAGTATGAAGGTTCTGCAATGTCTGCTTGGGGACTGGGGATTCCAAACTTTAAAGACACGTTACGCTACCGAGGGGCGGACCGAGGAACGTGATTCAGTGGGGACGACACAGAATTATGTAAAAAGTATGGGTTAAAAACTTAGAATTATGGACTAAAAAACTATAGGACTACTTTGTAAATGCCAAAAATTAAGAGCCACTGCGCTACCACTTCTTTAGCCCCTTTTTGACAAAGCTTTTTGAGATTGTAAGCTGATGGGTCTCATGAAATGTGTGGTTAAAAAGTGAATAACGTTGTGGGTCCAATGAAATCTATGGTCAAACTTATAATCTAAAAAATCTTTGTCAAACAGGGGCTTTAGACGAAAGACTCCAGAAAACTGCGAAGGAATCATTAAAAGAACAACATGGTGACGAAGTAATACTGTGTTATTTGCATGTGAGAGAGACTGTTGCTGTTGGTGCAAATCTTGAAGAAGTGAGACGCCAAGATCCTCTGTCTCCAGCAGGACCTTTCTACTTTCTTGAATCCTATCACACGATCTGTTCAACCAGTTGACACTAACAATCTGTCTCTTTGATTAGCCGATACCTATTAAAGTAATCATCAGTGCCTCAAAACAAGTTCAATAAGTCAAACCAAGAAAGTATAGCGTGTTCCTTTTAAAACATGTTATTATATATTTGGAACATTTATTTATGTTGCACGGGGAAGGATGGTCAGAAATTGATAATTAGACCACAAAACTATTGGTCGCAAAAGTTGTACTGGAAGACAAATATTTTATGTGGGCAGCTAAGCAAGAAGATTTTCAGAATCATATGAAAAATTTGTGCAGTATGCCTAAAGGAGGAAAAGTTGAATTGAATGCTGCCAACACTTGAGATAAACATCAACCAACAAGCATTCACAATTCTTAATAATAAATATTTCCCTCCAAACAACATAGAAAACGCGAAAGGAGAAAAAAAAGAAACTCAGAAGACCTTAATATATAGCAAAACAAAGTGATGTATCATAATAGGATATACATACTGTTAATGTATCAGCCATCCCTGCCTCCAGCAACTCATCTCAGGCAGCCTGGTTTAGGCTTTCTGATGCAATTCGCTTAATATCACTTTTTAAATTGTTAAGATCGGATTTATATTCTCTTAGTTTAGCAAGCAACACGGCTTTAACATTTGGCTGCTAGCCACGGGCCTCAAGGTCCATTTTCCGAATCTGTCAAATTATAAGCTAATGTCAAAAAGAACTCCGAGAAACAGAAATAAGAGACAAAAATATCAATAATATCTCGATGCTCACCAGAGCTTCTGCATCATCTACTCCAGTTTTTACTTCAGAGATTTTTTGCTGCTTCTTCTCCGCAAAGATCAGGTACTTTTTATGTCGAATAATCAATTTCCACGATATTGTAAGAACTAGAGAAAAGAATTCAAAAGGAACACCAGCAAATGCTTCAGAACCACAAGAAACAACACGCACCACAATACCAATCAATATATTTTGCAGTCAAACTAAGAGTTGCTTTGCACAAATGCATATAGGAAAAGCGTAAATTTACATGTCCAAACATATCAAGTCTCCAGCCCTACCCCTTCCAAATAAGCATGTGGTCCATAACGAGGTAGAGAAATTATTAAGGCTTCCCTAGTCCCTCCTTCCGAGAGAAAGAGCAATGATCTAAAATTGCCCAAAATAGACATTATACGAAACTTTTTTTATTCTCAAATTTCCTTCTCTGAGCATATATATCTCTCTCTCATTCTTGCTATCTGCACTTTTTGAAAACCTTAGCAAGTAATCAGAGTTAGTACATTGACAAATAAACTCTTTAACTATAAGCATATAGCATTAATGACAGTTCATTTATCCAAGAGAAAAAAAAAAAAAAGAGAAGAAAAGCTTAAAGATTTTGCGTAGAACATTGACAAGAAAGCGGAATTCTTTCATAGTGCACCATGCCATTTCGCGCACACAAAGTATGGAATTTTTTGCTTCTAGTGTATATCTTAAGTAGATTCCTAATTCAGATGAACCAGGTGATGAGGTATTAAGAAGATATCCAAATTGATCCATTACATAGTCAGTAAACACTCAAAATCTGCAATTTACAACCAAAAATTCCAAGCATAATCAATGCATAATAAAGACAACAAGATGGCTACGATGATAAAAAAAAAAAAAACCTCCGTCAAGTAGACTGGCCGACGTCAACTTCTTGAGTAAAAACTTTCATTAGTCACTGAACTTATAACTTCGTCACGTTGTGATAACTCATCTTCATTTTGACTCTCACCGGTCACTGAACTTACGAACCAACCCCTCCATCCATCACCCACCATCCTCGCCGTTTCAAACCGTCCGACGTGGCTTCACGGTCGCCGACATGGCAGTCGACGGCGTCAACTTCTCCCACGTTGGACGCGATTTCAGGCTGTAAAAACGCCATTTCTCCCCAAATCAACATTTGAGAAGGCGATTTCCTTCACCCGCCCCCAAATCGAAACCCTAGACCGATTGCCCTCAACTCCCTCCCCCAAATCGATTCCCCAAGGCGACGAAGAGCACTCCCCAATTCGAAATCCCTTCCAATCCGAAAACACCACCTGAAGCGCCATTAAATTCCTCCAAAATCGCCCCAATCGGAACGAACCTGAGCCCTAAATCGCCCCACCTGGAACGCGAATCAATTCAGCCACTTCATTTGGTTTTGCCCTAAATTTCGATCCCTGCTAACTCTGAAAACGCGACCTGAAACGCCACCACATTCCTCCACAACGTCAGTCGAGCCCTACATCAATCCCAATCCGAAATCGCCCCCACCTGGAGGGAGATAATGGAGGTAAATAGAATGGAAGCACCTTGGAGATAGAAAAGGGAACAAACTTTTGCATCCAATACAGACATGGAGGGAGATAATGGAGGTAAATAGATGGGAATCACCTTGGCGTTTTGTCACTGTTTGAGGGGAATGATGCCTGGCTGTTTAACTATTAATCTGTTGAAGAAGAAGGAAATTTTCGATTTGCAATTATGGAAATGGGAATTGATGATTTTGGTTTTGATTTTTGGAAGATTATTATCGGGAATGGGGATTAGAATTCTTGTGTTCTTCTTTGAGAGGAATTGTTGATTGGTTTTAGTTTGCAGTGTAACTATTAATCTGTTTGCTCATTCATGTAGAATCAGAAAAAAGCTACAAAAAATATGAGGAAGTTTTTTGGTAATGTAGATATGAGGAATCAGAAAAAAGCTTCAAAAATTTTCTGGAGATAAAGCCCAGGAATTCAGCAGATGTAGTTGAACTGGAGGTTCTCTTGTTCACCTTTTCCAGGCACATTTGGAGGGTCTGGCAGAGAAAGAGGCCTTTTGAATTGTCATTGTGAATTGTCATTGAGTAGGAGAAACAAGGATTCAATGTAAATGTGAATTGTCATTGTGAATTGGGTGTACACCTTTTGACTAATGGGATATCAATGTTTACATTTTCTGTTTCTTTCCTGCTGCTACAATTCTATGACTTCCCATTAAATGCATGAATTGGAACCAGGTATCCCTACAATACTGATGCTAAGAAATATATATATTGCACATTACCATCACATTTCTTTGCACCAAATTTACAATTAAAAGGGTAACAAACCAGGCTACCAGCAAAGGCTGTTTAATAATTCATTAATGCAATACAAAAATAGCCTTAATGCATAACAAAAACAACCTTGATGCATTACAATAACAGCCTGAATGCATATACAAAAATTGGCACTTAATGCATATCCAAGAGACTTGACATTACAAAAAACATGACCTCTTAATGACACCCTAAAAACATCAAAAACAGCCACATCATTCCCTTCAATCACAAATTGTCTGTCTAGGTACGATTGGGGTTGGAATGAATTGCATGGGCTCTTCGTCATTTGGGTTTTGGGTCGTACAACAAAATGAAATATGGTCGATGTTATACATGACTGTTTTATTTTGTTTGTTTGATTTTATAGGGTAAAATGGTAGCCGCAAGAAGGAAGGGATCATCCAGCCAAAACGTGCATGAAGAACATCAAATGCAATTCATGCCTACACAGAGATGAGACTAAATCTTCAAGGTTGAGAGTGGAAAGGGCACGGAATAGAAGACTTGCGAACACTTCGACAGTCACTTCCCTGTAGGTCTTCGACAGTCACTTCCCTGTAGTTTCTTGGGGCTCATTTGCTGTGACCTTTTTATCAACCGAAATATATATCTTTTTTTTGTAGGTTAAATGTCCTCTAATGGTCGCTTGTAATTTAGTGATAGTAAATGAGTTCGGTGTCTTTTGTTATGAAGTGGTATATATTTTGTATCTTTTAACATCAATATGGATGCAGAGCAGTTAGATTACTTAATATTAACTTGTGTTTATATTTCAAAGTTGTTAAATGACGGCCCGTCTCAGTTCATCAAGGACCAGTGTTTCCTATTAATCTGGACAGTTTCTATTTATTATGGCAGATATGCTTGTAGTTTACTTCAGCAGGATATAAACAGCTTCATTTGAAGTTGAGCACAAAAATGGAATCTAACCATCAAGTGAAGGTAAAACACCATTTCTATATAATGAACTCAAGATAACAAAAGATACATGGCTTTCATGAACCCCAAAAGCTAATAAACTAAACTATATTAACTCCACAAGCTGCAACGATACAAAAGCATATGCATTAACTAAAAATGCTACAACACAAACATCGTGGTTCGAAGGCAGGTTCCCGAAAAACTTGTTATTGCTGATGTTAAGAGCCAGCCATTGTCATCAAGCTCAAGTTGTCTCAAGTACTTCAGTCTGGCTATGCTTGGAGGTAGCATCCCAGTTAATATGCCTGGGGAACGGAAGGTTTAGAGGTGACACGGTCCACGATAGGTCCATCTCGGTAACTAGTAGACCATCACATTTTACACCAGTCCAATTGCACGGTGAAATCCCTAAAACAAACCAACTTGGAATGATATATCTTCTCTGGGAAAGGGAGTCTCTCAAAGCTTCTTTATATAAATACTCCTCTATTGACAAAGATGCTCTGCAAGAGAAAAGTTACTGCCTTAGAAATGGATACAAAGATATTGAGGACGGTAATAAATAGAATTCTATAGTACACGACAACATCAATGTAATTATCTCGAGATTGTACCAAGGTAACACTACTATATCAGATATCATAAAATTTCAGCTGGGCATTTCTAGAAATAAAAACTAGAAATGTAATCAACAATTCACAGTAATTGAAGAAGACACAAGCTAGTTGCAAGTAAGAGACATCTCAGCAAAATCATGCAACTCAGATCCTGAACCCGTTCTTAATTTCCTATCAATTTGCTACCTCCTCAAACAAAATTAAACAGTGACAATCATACCAATTTTAGCATTCTCTAACGAGATAAACTAATGAATATCACTTCATTTTCAGCATCCAATTTCAAAATGCTTAGAGGATGAATCCAAATTCAAAATTAAAAATTCAATGTAGTTTGAATGAGAACTAATATCTCAAGATTCAAACAACCTGAATGAACTAATTTGTGCAGCCACCAAATTAAAAAATAAAAAATAAAAATCGTTCATTCAACAGCGACCAGTAAACAGAAATTCAGGAAATTACCTGCACCGTGCGAGGAACTGGTTGGGCTTTTTTTGTTTCCTCATTCCTATCTTGAGTCGGGCTTCACTGATCGGGCATCAATTTTCCTTCCTCCTTCGCTGATGTTGCAGAGTCGAAGAGGAGCAATTTTCCCAAATTTATTTCTAGGGTTCGTTTGAGGTTTGGGAGGAATTGAATCTTGAGTTTTGGGCGGGCTTTCTGGAGTTCGTATGCGGTTTGGGAGATTCGGGCTGTTGAATTTGAAGGTGGGTTTTCATTTTTTGGGTGAAAACGGTGGTTTGAGGAAAACAACTCTTCACGTGGCAAGGTTATCACGCCGTCTCTTGCCACGTCGGAGTCCGTCCAGCCACGTCGGAAGCATATGAAACGGTTGAATGCATAGTGATGGATGGACTGGGTTTTGAGAAAGTTGAGTGGTCATTCATGGTCAAAACAAAGTTCAGTGACTACAACATGACAGTGAGCAAAGTTGAGTGAGTGTTCAAACTTTTTACTCTCAACTTCTTCGATAGATTCGCAGAAATCTCGCAATATTGGCGTTCGTACCCTTCAAATATCTCGCTCATCGTGATTCTTTCAGCTTATTCTAATAAAATTGAAAGTAACAAAATAAATAAACTCCGATCGAATGCCAATTGAATAAATAATAGTAATATCACAAATATTTTATTATGTGTGACCCCTTCATGTGAGGGGGTGTAAAGCTATATGTATACCATTATGTATACATAACATGGTTCTTCAAATTATAAGTGTAAAAATACCTAGACCGGTTTCTGAATTGGGAATGTAGCTTGAGAGGCTTTCGATACCCAAATCCCAAAACGGCGTCTCATGTTCAGCAGTGTTTATTTTAATGAAAACGCATTTGGTTCGCACGATTTTGGTACCTTACTCAAAACACAATTACTTTTATTGTGTGAATTTGTGATTGAAAATAAATATGAGAAATAAATTATCATTATTTTATTTCAAAGGGAGTTAAACAAGTTTAGTCAACTTGTCCAGCGGTGTTTAACTACAAATTTCCTTTCCGAACACTTTTTTATGTGATTATTATTGTTTTTCGACCATGTTAGCTTCTAAGGTACATGTAAGATGCCATGTGATTGACAGTCATGTCATCAGATTTCGTTGATCAAATCGACAGAGGTGAGGCGAGTTAATTTCAATTGAACAAAATTAAAATTAAATTAAAATATAACGGAATTTATTTATGATTGAAACCTGATGAGTTGTAAGAAAAACAGGACATTTAACTCAAGATCATCGGACAAAACAAGCCCAAGAAATAGAAAAATGAAAACTAACGTTCATTCAACATCGTTTGCCATGACGACGAGAAAAAAAGTGGCGTAATAAACCCAACAGAGCTTGAAGTGCGTTCCATTGTCCCTGTCCCCTCTTTCTATATTTACCATCCTATAAAGAATTGGTTTCTGGTATTCGTGAAAAAATAATAATAATAATAAGGTTTGGAATTGCCTTCGGGTCCGACACTATCGGATTTGGACCCACTTTTCCCTCTCTTTTTGCTATGTAAGTCATCCTTGTTCTTACCGAGAGAGGGAGACCCCCGAAGCCTTTTTCCAGGTCCCATCTCTCTCTCTCTCTCTCTCTCTCTCTCTCTATATCAACACGCGTATATAAAAAATACAGATGTTTGTATTTGCATATTGTGAGTGTGTTTGTGCAATGTTTATGTGAATATACGCACGAGTAATTTCTTTTGTCAGATTGCATTTTCTGGGCAATTTCTTGGCGTCGTATGATTTTTGATGTATCAGATTAGGTGGTGATAATCTATTTTTTCCCATTTTTTTACTCGGTAAGGAATTAGCTTTAAATTATATGTTTGATGATTGCTTTTGAATTGGTTTTCTTCACTTTTTTTTTTTTTTGGGTATTTTTCTTGATCATATTGCCTGATAATTATATGCAATATGATTTTTTTTTTTTTTTTACATTTTCAATTTATATATTATTCTATGCCTTTTATTTATATGTTTTTTTGATAATGACAACTAGCTTTGTTCTGTTTGTATTGGTAATTTGGTGGGACCCAATTTAGATCATTCTTTATTTTCTAACATCCCATTTCTTATATTATTGAGTTTGATCTTTGAAGTGAAGATACCAATGTCATGATCCCCCTTCCTGTTTTCTTTTATTAGCATTTTCGGAACATTTTTGAAAATGGCATGTAAAAAATTTTCATTTGATATCGACCTCTGCATCCCGCGTTCTATTTTCCAAGCTCTGTTCGGTTTCGCCTTTCAATTTGGTTTTAATGGGATCAAATGGAGCTTCTTAGCTTTGTTCTAGTAAATGGGATGTTGAGTTACCCGTTTGTGTGAAATTTGTGAATCTTTGAGTTGAAAAGATTGTGGCCTTTTTGAGTTGCAGTTTCACTCAAGATGCTTGAATACTAAAGTGTGCTTAAGAATTTCAAGATTAATAAATACCTTTTCTAGTGAAATGTTAGAACAAACGAGTTGCAAGAGTGAAGAGGGGTGACTCTCTCTTGCTCTATCGCTAGAAAGCTACTTGGGGTTAAGGGTCCTTATCTTGTTTATTGACATTAACTTTTAACTTGTCCACCTTGTTACTAAATCATGGTGTTTTGGATATTTATTTGTATTATGCTTTTATGATTGTTTGAATGGAAACACCTTAACGTGCTTCACAATATTATGTAACAGAAAATGTCACTGTGGCTGAAAACTTACACACTGTTGTAGAAATTTAGAAGACCAACTCGTACCAATGGGTGGTTGTGTATCAACTCCAGCTCTACCGAGCAAACAATCAAAACCACCTAAAGCAAGGAGGAAGCACAATATCCTCTCGAAAAAGCACCATGGAAAGGTTTTGACTTCGGTTTTACATAGAAATAAAAAAAGGAACGGTGAATCGGGAGGTCGAGTAACAGATTTCGCTGTTAGTGAGATTGTTCACACAACCACTACATGCAGAAGATCTGAGGTCTCCAACTCAACATTCCATCTTACTCAGTTGCAGTGGCACCATAGTCAAAATGATGCTAATGGTAATTGTTATTTTCTTTCTGAAATCAAATCTTAACGGGAATTAATCGAACAATTGAGATTCGAAGAATAGCATTTAGTTGCTCTCCTGGTCAGGAAATCTTGATTTTACACAAATGCGCATACAGTAATCATCTCATAAATTGCAGAAAGTTTATGCTAATGATTTTGTCTTACGTGATCGTAGCTACCTGTTTGTATCATTTGTGTGAGCCACTAAAGTATTCACGCGCTTGCAGGAATTTGTCAAGAAGAAGCATGGTTTGATACGGTCAGTCTATTAGAATCTGACTCAGATGATGACTTCAGCAGTGTACATGGAGGTAATAAAACATCAAGCTTTTTTTGTTTCATTTTATTTTTTTGGGTGCAAATATGAGATATGGCTGTTATTAGTATAGACTATAGAGTTGATTCTCAAGTCGTTTGATGTTTTGATGACTTAGGTGGTTGGGACATGTTTTCGCAGACTTAAAAAGTAGACCTAAAAAGTAGTGACGAAATCTCAGTTGTACAAATCAGAAGAGATAGATGTATACAAAGCTAACATGGCTTGTTGTCATTGCTTAGCTGATTCCAAATTTTTTGGGAACAAGGCTTAGTTTGTTTTTGTTTCAAATTCCTCTTTTTTTTCTCTTAATTTCTTTGGAAAATAGATGAATATGGAAGGCTTTGTTGTATCTAGCCCCTGTTTGAGCCCCATTTTTTTAAGAATACATTTTTTCTATACTCATTTTCAACCACACATTCTTCCATAAAATAATTATACATGCATTTCAAAATCTTTTCTTTACTTTTTAACCTCATATTCTTCAAAAAATCACTATTTCATAATACATTTTATCCCAAAAATGGGAATCAAACAGGGGCGTATTATCTAAGTTGTTAAAAGTAATAATTACGATTCTAGCCTTTTTATGGTTTACCTTGGAGGATCAATCTGAATTCTATGGAATATTTCTACAAGGAGTTAATTGAACTTTTTATTCATTGCTTCTTAAGCAGTCCATTACACAAAATCCTATCGAGTAGATTGTAAGATTATTGATTAGTATGTCAATTTCATCTCCTCAATGTAGAGGAAACATTCTATTGTTTGACTCTCACAAGTAACTTCTACTCACACGCAATGGTTACTAGATGCTAATTGGGACTTAATACTCAATTAGTTGCCTTATAGATAACACCTTGATGACTGCATTGTGGCACTTTTCTTCGTCAGATTTCTGGTTAACTGAACTTCTGCTCACGATAAAAAAATTTTGAACCGAGCATTGCTTTTTATTCATATTGTGCTACTTTTTGTTATGCAGATTTTTTCCCCAACATTTCAAACGGGCAGGTACTTCAATACGAAGCTGCATCGTGCTTTGTGGATGGAAAGTGTAATTTCAAAGAATACCATGAAAAATATCTGAAAATAGATAATAGTAAAACAGACTTGTACTCTAGCAAAGATGGAGTCAAGGAGCCAGCTGGATATTTCATAAATGCTCAGGGAAATGAACTTCCAGCTTTAGGGAGGGCTGAAGAGTTTGGTTCCAAGAGGAAGAACATCTTAAACCGTGCATATGGAAGCTTTAGTGGCCTAAAAGAGGACAGACGTGATCTTGAAGGAAAAAATCCAGGGAACTTATTGAAGTCTGTCTTACCCCGGTTGGTTCCTTCTGTAAGTTTCAACAATAAGATCATCAATGTATCAAATGCAGGTACACTAGCTCAACGAATGAAATCAACTGTCATCAGGCTTTCTATGAAAAGGAAATCTGTTGAGGGAGATAAAAATGAGTTTTGTGAGTATATTTTGAGACATTTTTTCTAATAGTAATTACAACAGAATTCCTATTGTGTAAGACTGTAATTTAACTCAACTTTGAAATCATAAATATCATGCAGGTACATCGAAAAAATATCTTTTTCGTCCAAGGGCAGGACTTACAATTCCATGTTGTACTGAGGAGACACCAACTTCTGGAACTTGGTCTGAGATTGAGCCCTCAACCTTTAAGCTCCGTGGAGAAAACTATTTTAAGTATGCTGTTAACACTTATCTGTTGATTATGAAGCCTTTACAATGGATTGTTATATATGCATACTCCTGTAGTATATTGTGAATTGCCTGATAATCTAGTGTTGCAGAGACAAGAAGAAATCCCCTGCTCCAAATATAGCTCCTTATACTCCAATTGGTGTTGATTTATTTGTATGCCCAAGAAAGATTAACCACATTGCCCATCACCTTGAGCTGCCTTCACTGAAAGCAGATGGGAAATTGCCTCCATTGCTAATCGTTAACATTCAGGTGATTTTGCACTCTAAAGAAATTTTTAAATTTGGTGGAGATGGCTTGTTTTGATGTGGCACCTTATCAAAGAAAATTTCTTCATCTTATGTTGGCCTATGCAATTATTTGTTTTTGTTTTCGTTGTGACAGTTGCCCACTTATCCAGCTCCCATGTTCCTTGGTGATAGTGATGGGGAAGGCTTGAGCCTTGTACTCTATTACAAACTTAACGATAATTGCGATAAAGAAGTATCTCCTCAGTTCCAGGACAGCATCCAGGTAACTTGGTATCAATTTTCTACTTTTATCTTCACTCTTGCTAAGATTTCAGTTGGTTATAGATTGATTGAGGAAAGGATGGAAGTAGTTAGAACAAGTACTCAGGTTATATACAATTCCTTATGCTGCAGAAACTGATCGATGATGATATGGAAAAGGTTAAAGGATTTGCAAAAGATTCAACAGTTCCATTCAGAGAGAGGTTAAAGATTATGGTTGGAGTCGTTAATCCTGAAGATCTTGTCTCAAGTTCTACTGAGAGAAAACTTCTGAAAGCATACAATGAAAAGCCAGTGCTTTCTCGCCCTCAGCACGAATTTTATCAGGTGGAATATCATTTTTCGTCCCCTTCAAAAGACTCTATCGGCATGTTTTGGTAAGGTGGAGTAGATAGTACCGAATTTATATCTTTTCTTATTATCGCATTTCCTTTTCGTGAAGGGCTCGAATTACTTTGAGGTCGATCTTGACATTCATCGCTTCAGCTACATAGCAAGAAAGGGACTTGATGCATTCCGGGATCGTCTAAAGAATGGAATACTGGATCTTGGACTGACAATTCAGGTTCTCTATATACTTTTTGGGCAAACAATTTCAAGAAAGAAAAATAAACTAAAATTTTGTCTGTTGTAATGTGTACTAAAACTAATTCTTTGTTTAACAACCAGGCACAGAAGCCAGAAGAACTGCCGGAGAAAGTCCTTGGTTGTGTTCGATTAAACAAGATTGATTTTGTTGATAATGGTCAAATACCAACGATTGTCGAGACCGACGATGAATAATTGTTATTGTTTCTATATGAGTCTTGTAACTTTGTTAACATCAAAATATTTAACATCATATGTGTATACAAATCCTTTGGATGTAAATCTTTCATTGATTCTTGACTTTATCAGGGAAATTTCACAGAATACACACAGAGAAATTTGAAATGGATGGACTTGATTCAAACATAGGAGGGAAAACACATATATACGCACAGGATTTTTCCAATTCAAAATTCTCTACAAAATCTGGCAACATTTCCTGTACTTAAGGAATTATTCAAAGTTTGGAGAGTTCTCTTCATAGTTTGTTTCAATATTGCTAATACAGTACAAAGATTACGTTAATAATTTTTCGTTATTTGATCAAATGCCGCGTCCACTAAAATTACTCCAATCTTGTCGACTTAATTGCATGTTTGGATCATAAAATCTTGATCGGCAATAACTAATAATCATTTGAACCATTTAAGTCACGATACCTTGAATGTCAAGTGCGTCCAATTCCATTCACTCGATATTCGAGGTTTTTTTACTTCAGTGGTTGAATGTACATATAGGACTGTCTTGTTGAGATTTTACTCAATTGCGTGATGGAAGTATTGATTTTACTCCTAGGGATACTAGTGGCAATAAGAAAAATGAGGGGATATTATCAGGAATATGATTTAGGGCTTTCCAATCTGTGCGTACAATATGTATAGAACCATATATTTTATGAAATTTACAATTTTTCAATCACATTTATCAAATTTAATCAAAATCTACTAAAGATTTGATTCGCAAAACAAGAGGTGACATGGTATTCCATGAGAGAGGTTTCAATTAATCGTGCCGCACATTAGTGCAATGGGCGTATATTAATTCAATTGGGGACTCAATGGCCGCTTTGTTGCTTCAGCTTGCAGCAATAGCGACAGATTGCCCTATGTTTTTTTCTCCTGCTATTTTTCTCCTTATTGATTTTTACTTCTTTTTTACGTCGCTGGAAAATTATTGGTTTACTTTAATCTGTACATTTATTTCAATATGTTGTAAAATAATAAGATGATTATTGATGATTATTTAGTACTATCATAATATATAGATAAGTCTTATCTAGTT
>CAIGRT010067464.1:0-11056 GCA_903798405.1 Fraxinus platypoda | reverse complement strand
TTTTATTCTCGTAACAACTCTCTATTGTCCACACAATAATTTTAAGCATAGAAATATATAATTTAGTTAATATATTTGAAGTTAACCTAACACGACACTACACGTTTCAAAAAGTTTGCAAGTTTTATCAATGGTACTTTTGGTCTTGCAACAACTCTCCATTGTCCACAATAATTTTAAGCAAAGAAAGGTATAATTTAGTTAAGGTATTTGGGTTGTAATATGCAGCCATATATGCTGTGCTGGCTGGCTCGATGATGGCAGCACGCGCATGCGTGTGGGTCAAGGACCAAACCCTATAGAATATAGATCCCTCCCTTCCGAAGATTATTAATAACCCTTGAAATCCAAATTCAATTGCCAAACTTGCACTATATAAATCATACCAAAGTTTCCTGATTTTCCTACGTAGGATGTGTTTAGCAATTTTCAATTAAGTCAAAATTTTCAATAGTTTATAGTTTCAAGTGGGTTACATAGACATCAAATATTTCATTCAATTCTAAATGATTTTCGAGAAATAAATATATCATATTAATTACCTCGTGGAGTAAAACGTAAAATATACTTAGTCCCGTTAAAATCAGAGTACGGGTCCCATTGAAATTGGAGCATAAAGTTGACCAATTTCACTAATTTAAAAATCATTTTCCAACAGAATATTATATAATGGGTCGATGAACGATTTTAATTTCTCATTCTTCATAAATCTTGTTTGGTGTTATGTAGATAATGTGTTAAACATGTATGATATATTAGACATAACTCCAAAAGATATATAAAATATAAACGAATAAATTTATTCATTCTATAACCCTTTTAGATAATTTAATTGAATAATGAGTTAAGTGTAGAAAACACTCATTTTGTGCATATATATCAAACATTTCAAGAAAAAAATTAAATTCAACGAGCACGTAACAAAATGTGTAGAAAATAAATCGGCCTCTCAAACAGATCAAAAACTTGTCGAAGGAAATACGATGAAAATGCACGTTGATAAAAAGTAAGGCTGAGAATTTCTCGAGAGTTTTAGCTTATCTCTTGATTCTTTTGTTCAGATTCTCAGTCTTTTTCTGAAAAGAGTTTGCTTGAAGCAAGCCTCAAGAAAGATGTGCTTACTAAAATTCACCAAAATCAACCTTAAGCATGTAAAATAATAATATCTTGTGATATTTAGCCGTTTATGTGTTTGACAGTAAAATTCACTGTTTACAATTAGTAATCATTTGTAATTTTTTATAACCAATTACAGATAGTAAATTCCACTCCGATGTTGATTGTTAAATAGCATTATCCGCCATTGTTTGGGCTCCATTTTAAGTAAAATGCAATTTTCTCTCTCCTAATTTTAACCACTCTCTCTATTAAAATAANTTTTTTTTTTTTTTTTTTTTTTCAAATTGTCCAATTATGTATTGATACTTGTCCCTTTTGTCATTGACTCTGTCACTATAGCAAGATTCATTAAGTTATTGGACATCTTAAATATGATTGGTATTATCCGTCCATTTTTTCGAACTTTTCCAAGATAGTTTTTTGGATGCATAGGAACCCTTGGAAAATCATTCATTTTAATTATAATATGGAGGCCTCAATTCTTTAATACTATTTAAATAAATAATGTTAATTTGAAATTCCATATTATGAATAATATATAAACTCAAGCATTAGTCCTATTAAAATAATGGATATTTGTCTTCCAAAAATAATAATATTTCTAATATAAATGGCACATTAATGACATTCAAAATCTCGTGCACAACAAAGTTTGATAATACTCTTTTCGAACTAAGAGTATTTGAATTTCAAAATTGAATCTTGAATTTCAACCGCTTAAATTAATTCATACAAACAAATTCTTCCCTATGGATAAAAGAGGGAGACTATTCTAATATTTTTGAATGATACTTTACTTACATCTAATTACATCCCATCATAGTTGTAATTTGATAGACATTCCATTTAGGAAAAAGATGGTAAAGCACCATCAAAAGATAACTCATTTTCATAGATGTTATCTTTTTCTTCAAGAATGTTATTATTAGTATGATGACACAATTGTCATATAAGATTGGACAGTATGAAAAACCCGATTGACATTTAATAAATATATATAGGCGGGCATTATGTTCGACAATTGAAAGTAGTTCGTACTAACAAACTCTTCCAATGAACTAGCAACGCATCTATAATAATGGTCTATAGTTTATTGCAAAAGAATATTATCTATTATTTCTCATAGTCAATAATTTGATGTGGCCTATCACTCTTTTTCTTAATAAATATGAGAGAATAAAACTTGGTTTGGTATTGGCGTGCTTTTAAAAGATAATTTTATTAGCTGTGCTAAAGAAATAATTAGTTGCGGGAAGAATTAGATAAGCGTTTGGTAAACTTTTACATTAAATTGTTGTATGTATAAAATCAGCATTTGAATGTTTGATAGATTAAAATAATAAGTAATACTATCAAATATTTTCAAAGACTATATATTCACTATAATTATTTAAATTTTAAAAAACTAACATCTATTAAATCTCAAAATTACAAAATAAAGTATATTCCATATTGTTAGATTTTTAGTGTTGGCGATTCTGTGGATAAAAAGGACTAATTTGTAATGTATTATAAAAGTCAAGGACCTAGGGTGCAATTTGTACAAATTGGGTTATGAAAGATAGGGTTCGAGCATGAAAAGAGGAAAACATGGCGCCCGCATTTTTGCTAGCTTCTCGTCCAGTTGGCGCTCAAGCGGCAAAAGCAGATTGTCTTTCACCCGTTTGTTAGGGTGCAATTTGTACAAATTGGGTTATGAGGTTTAGGGTTCGAGCATAAAAAGAGGAGAAATACGGCGCCGCATTTTCATTAACTTCTTGTCCAATTGGCGCTCGAGCGACAAAAAAGAATGCCTGTCGCCGAGCCCTTGTTCGAGCGACAGGTCGTTTTGGAAAACCTTATTTTGCTGTTTTGAAGCATTTTTTCTGGTCCATTCAACCTAATTACACTCTCCTATAAATACCAAAGCCTATGTACGAATTGTGTGTGGTTGTTCATTGTGCTTATTCTCTAATCACATTCATATTATCTCTTGAAGATCCAAGAGCCTATTCATACATTGATTTTATCTTTTTTTCTTGGGATCATACAACCACATATTTGGGAAAAAATCAAACCCATTGAATTCGAAACACCACTTACTTCCTATTGATCATAGGAAGGTACTTTCTCAGTTGAATTTCAGAGACTGCTAGAAGTTGAGAGATGTTGGTCTACAAGCGCAAGAAAAGCACAATAACGAAGCGTTCTTGGAATTCCACTTGGAAGAGACAATTGCAGAAGATCGGGTTGGTGAGTTCAATTGATCATGGAGGTTATATAAATTAGATCGGGAAGTCTAGTGGAGTTGGCTAGGCAGCATTTTCCTGTAAATCCGTATTGTCTATAGTGGAGGTAACTGGCTTAGTTCCGGAGTTTTTATCCAGTTGGGATTTCTCCGTCATTATATCGGTATTTATTATTGCTTTCCTTATTATTGCAGTATTCAAATATAAGATAATTGGACTTGTATGCTTAATCATCTAGAAACAATTAAAAGTGACTTGTTGCTTTTGATTGGTTAATTCCGCACGTAGTGTCAAAACTAAAAATGGATAAGTAACAAACATTCGATAACTTAAAAGCCGTTAAATTAATAATCCGTGAACTGTTAAGTGGTATCCAGTGCGACGCCCGATTTTTTCACATATAATAAAAAATACAAAATAAAAACATAGTCCATACAATACACAAAATATTCAAATGTGTTCATATTATCTTTAATAAATCAGACTTGCAGCAATTTTGTTTCTCAATTTCTTAATTGTTATATGACAAGAAAAGATATCAAATAAATTTGAATTATCTTTAATAAGAACTATGGAATTGAAATGCTTTAATATTGGATTACTATAATATTGGATTACTAATAAATACAGGATATAAAAGAATAATTTAACTAATTAAGATTAAATTTTTTATTTTAATAATAGATAAGTACTGGACAAAGCTAGAAACAGAATACGAGGAGCTACCTTTCGATGCTTCTCAAAAGGGTAATTAGCGTATAACGTCATCACCTTTCATTGTTATTGTGGAAAACGTCCATACCTTTCATTTTTTGGTATTCTCACTCTTATTTTCACATTTCATTGCGCAAAAGGTCATGTTCATTTATTTTCTCAATTAAAAATTGTGAAATAACGAAAATACCATTCTCTTTAAATTAAAAAAAATTAATTGCAACCATAGTCTCAATTTTTTTTAAAAGTGCAAATGAGTTCCAAATAAATTATTAAAAGAGTAATTAGTACATAATGTTCATACCTTTCACTATAATTGCAAAAAAGTCCATATCTTTCATTTTATTTTTTGGCATTTTCACCCTTAATTACACTTTTGATTGCGCAAACCATCATTTTTCATCCAATTTCTCAATAAAGAACTGTGAAATAATGAATATACCTTCCTATTTAAATAAAAAACTATTTTTTTAATTTCTAATTCATTAATAATTTATTTGAAACTCGTTTGCACTTTTTTAATTTTTAAATAAATTTAATTGGGACTTGTTTGCACTTTTTTTAAAAAAAAACTTAAAATTTTTTAATAATTTATTGGACTCATTTGTATTTTTTTAAAAAAATTAGAACTATGATTGCAATTAATCGTTTAGCTTTTTTATTTAAATAGGAGAGTTCATTTCACAGTTTTTTATTGAGAAATTGGATGAAAATAAATAGAAAAGATAGTTAGCGTAATCAAATGTGTAATTAATGGTGAAAATGTTAAAAAAAAACAAGGGACATGGACCTTTTTTGCAATAATAGAAAAATGTAGGGACATTATGTGCTAATTACTATTTTAATTTTTTGTGACTCATTTGTACTTTTTTAAAAAAATTGGGACTGTGATTGCAATTAGTTTTTTTTTTTAATTTTATTTAAAGAGAATGATATATTCGTCATTTTACAATTTTTAATTGAGAAAATGGATGAAAATGACATTTTGCGCAATGAAATATGAAAATAAGAGTAACAATGCTAAAAAATGAAAGGTGATGATATTTTCCACAATAACAGTGAAAGGTGGGAACGTTATGTGCTAGTACCCCTTCTCAAAATTTGATGTTAGATGGTATATATTCTTCTATAATTACATTTTTTTAAATTTACCAATCGTTTAAAGTAACTTCTAATTCTTTAATAATCGGAAATTGTACCTCCTTCCCCCGCTGCCTTCCAACTCGTGGGTGTACTTTATTGTGAAATACTATATTGGTTGTTGTTCTGGTCGAACACTCTCTTTTCTTTGTCTAATTCGTGAACGGTTATTGTGAAATATTCACACATTTCTCTGTTCATTAATATTATTCATTCTTTATATTATTTTTGTTAACTTTACTTTTTTATTTGGCATATCTTCTCGTGCCAAATAGAAAAATATTTTAATATATAATTAAATGTTAATCTATAAACATCATTTTCCTAAATTATCATTTTGTTGTTTTCCTTTGAAAAAAAAAAAGATATGTTTAACTTATGCTGAAAAATTAGAGAGCCACACATTTTTAAAAACTTGAGATAGAAGTTCATAAAATTATTTATTTAGCTCTAGACATCACTAAAAATGTGAAGCATTACATGTCTTAAGTTTGTTGTAACTTGTCTGCTAATGCTCTTATTTTAATGAGCCATGCTATTTGTACGTAAGATGTTGACAATCGAGGTTGACAACCTCTTACATGGGGGGTCCACATTTTTTTTGAATTTTTTAAATATGCGGATCCCGCATGCATGTGAGAGGTTATCAACCTCTTATGTAAAAGTAGATTAGGCATTGTAGCGTTCGTTGAATAAGTGGGCTATAGTAATTACCTCTACACGTTCCGTCAACGAAATGAAGTAGTCCACAGAAATGGTGATCGAGTTTGATATGATTGTATTTCATTTCTTATTTACAGTTCGTGACAAATGATTGTGTTATAAACAACGAAGATGATATTCAATTACCCTGATACCAATTTAATGTAATAATAGGCGAGAAAATAAAATATGACACAATATGAAATAATTGTTCGTAAGAACACAAGAATAAAATAATTTACAAAGTAAATGAGATTTCACTAAAATATGGAGAAAGAATATAATAATTTTGTGTTTATAATTTGTCTAATTTTTTCTAAAATACAATGAAGAATTAAATATATATAGTGGATGTTTCAAACTCTAAAAGTAGAGTTATAGGTATAAAGGAATACTCAAAACACGATAACGGGTCTAGGCCGGACAAGCCGTCGCTCGAGCGTCGGAGGGTGCCAAGGGGCGGTGTGGCGTCGCTCAAGAGCCAGGCTAATGCCAGCTCTCTGCACAAAAATTCGACAGCATCGCTAGAGTGATTGGCTAGCGAAAAAACATCGAAAATTTCTCTTTGACTCATATCTTGACCTCTCCAAGTCCAATTCAAATTCTAACTCTCAATGGACTTTCAAATAGAATTTCAATTAGAATTTACCAAATAGACTTCAAATAGGATTTCAAATATAATTCTTTTTAAGCGAATTTAATTAAAATTCTCAATTATCTTCCAAATAGAATTCGGGTCACACTTTAATTCGAACATATTGAATAATATATTTTGTTCAAATTTCAAAAAAAAAAAAAAAAAACACTTGTTTCAATGATCAAGTCACCAAGCTATTTAAAATGGCATCTCTACATGTAACTCGATGAAGGTTAAAAACTGCATAAATGTCTCGATTGAGTAAATAAATGATGACATCATCAAAAGAAAAAAAGAAAAAAAATTGAAAAATAAGAGAGATATAAAACCAAATTTTTTGAAACACAAGAATTGATAAGAGTGAGAATTGTTAAGTAAATGACATAAAAAAAATCAAAGAGTGAGGGGTACCCTCATAATTAGTGGCATCACCAACCTCTGTATCTCCGCATCTATGTATGTCTGTATTAAGACAAAAACAAAATAAAACGTCGTTTCTCTTACAAAACATTTTCATTGCACCCCCACAAAATAAATGACCATTTCATTATACACACTAAACTTGTACAATAATTTATTTAGGGTCGAAAAAATCAAACACCTCGTACAATTCTTACTATAGGGCTCGGAAAATTCAAACTCGTAGAAGTTTGTCTAGCCATCAATGGTGTTTCTATCTTTAAAAAAAAATAAAAAAAATGAAATTTGCATTTTTTAATCTGTCTTTGCATACATTTCTGCACAAACTCTGATTATATATAATCAACCCATATGTTTTACTTGCTTCTTTACAAATTCAGGCTTCATTTTTAACTAATTCTCTCTCTTTACTCTTCAGAATTCCTCAGTTTCAGAGCTCTCTCAGGTACCTCTTTCTCTTCATTTTCTTGCAATATATAGAGGTATAGATACATGCATATAGACATATGTGTGTATATTCAAGTTCCCCCTTTTTTTTTCTGATGAATCTTTTTTGGGTATTCTGTGTTGCAGTTTTTTTTTTTTTTTTTTTCTGGGAGGGCTTGATTTTTTTGAAGATATAATTTATTCAACAGGATAAAAATGCGCGTAAGGGAAATGCACCCTTTGTGCTGCATAACGTTGGAGAGTCAAGGAATTGGGAACGGTTCGCCGGAGCCGATGCTGTTGAGAACTGGGTCGGCGGTGGCGTTCTCCTGCGGTGGATCTGAAGTCAATGCTGGAGGATCCGAAGTCAGCAGCAGTAGCACCACCACCAGCGTGGCTGGGATCCTCTACAAATGGACGAACTACGGCAAAGGGTGGCGATCCCGGTGGTTTACCCTCCGCAGCAACGGCGTACTGTCATACTCTAAAACCCGCCGCCCCGACATAGTGCCCGGCGATGACGTAATCCTCATCGGCCACGTCAAGCCACCCACTAGTCGTAAACGCAGCAAAGCCGTTGGCATCGTGCATTTAAAGGTGAGTATAAGCACTCAATTCAGTTCATCATGAATGAAATACAGCAATGCATTAATTGGGATGTGATTGAGGGTTCTTCGAAGGGGTAGAGGATGATGAGTGAACAGTGGAAGAGAGAGTGAAAGTGGGGGCTTGTCTTTTATTGTTGTAGTACAATAAAGAATTTCCTTCTATTGGCAAAGAATTGAGCCAGCGAAAATTTACTATGGTTGTTACCATTTTTATGGCAAGAAAACTCTCTCTCATCTTTCTCTCATATATCTCTTTCTCTGTGTGCTGTCAGGCACCAAATAGCTTCGAAATCTGAGCTTTTTTGATTTTTCATCTGTATAATTTTGTTACAGCAGTTTTTCTCACTAATTAACCAGGCATTAATCTATAGTGCGTCACATCAGCAGGTGAATAGTGGGGGGCCAAATCTGGGGCAAAACTAGTATAGGCCTATACCTATCTAAGTTCTTATTCATGGTTTTTAGCGTCTGGTCACATCACCATTTTGATCCAAAAAAAAAAAAAAACAGTATTTAGATGAGAAAAAAGGACCCATTTTGATGCAAAGTGATGCAGATTTGGTTATTTGTTTTGGGTATAAAAAATGGTGTTTTGAGGTGGGAATTGGGTTTCTTTCTTTTGTGTTTTGATCTGGAAAAACCTAGTATTTTGATGAGAAAAAAAAGATCCATTTTGAAGCAAAATGCAGCAGCTTTGATTATTTGTTTTGTGGGTATAAAGTATGGTGTTTTGAAGTGGGAATTGGGCAAAAGGCAGGATTTTTTTCTTCGTTAAGAAAGGTAGATCTAACTTTTAAACTGTTTTACACTGTAGCATGTGACCAGAAAATGAATGAAATTGACATTTTCAGAAAGAAAAATTAGAAAATTGATTTGAGGAAAGAGAACTGAGAATCTTGAAATGGATATTCTTGCAAGGTGCTGTTCTTAGTGACCCAAGAACTCGGTCAAAATTCTTCTCCTTATTTTTTTACCCTTTTATGATCCTAAATTCATTCGAGCTGTTAATTGTGTTTTGGGGTTTCCTTGCTAGTTGGCCAGAAAGGTAATAAGTTTTATTTAATTTAATGGTTTATATTCTAGGTACTTTTTATTCCTGTTAATTGCTATTGAAAATAGTTTATGATGTCAGAAATTTATCCCTTTGAGTGAAGTGCCTGATGTTGATAATTACTTGCTTCAAGTAATGGTTTTTTAATTGGTTGATTTATTTAATGTAATTTCGCATTTGATGGCTTATTTGAGAAGTGGTTTTTCACTATTTGTTTCGTAGTGATTCGCAAATTGAGATGAACATAAACACTATGTGTGTATATTTGGGCTACTTGATGGAGATGTAGAGTAGTATCAGGAGGACAATTAAATATAAAAGACACTTGGATTTGTTTGCAGATTTCGTCATTTCGTGAGAGTAAATCAGATGATAGGCGATTTTACTTATTTACGTCTACAAAGACACTTCATTTACGGACTAATACAAAGAAAGAAAGAGAGGCCTGGATACGTGCTTTGATTTCAACAAGAAGCCTCTTTTCATTGAGACCACTGAATGACAATATCCCCATTCTAACTAGAGATTTATCAGTATCGACCGAAAGACTAAAGGAACGCTTGCTTGAAGAGGGAATTGGCGAGGGACTTGTCAAAGACTGCGAGCAGATCATGCTCTCAGAATTTTCCGAAATACAGGGACAGTATAAAGTTCTTTTCGAGGAGCGCTCCAATTTGCTGGACACGTTAAGACAATTAGAGGTATTTTTGCTTAATCCTTTTTTACTAGATCACGTGTTTAGTTGAATTGTTTGAAGCTTTCTTTCCAATTTGGACTATTTATTTGCTTACTTTTCTTCTTTTGCATTATGTGGACAATTTTCCAAACTGCTTGGTCAGATGTTGACATCAGGCTTCTTTCTGGATTTTATTGTCTTTAAACACCCATAGCCTGACCTTTCTCGGTTGCCTGCATTTTGATGATAATTCATTACTAGTTTAAACGTTAAGTTATTGAGCTGCATTTTCCAATGAAACTAGACAACCCTTATCTCTACATATAGCTTACATATTCATTCAAAAATAATTTTAATATGCACCGTCAAAAATGCCCTTACGATTTTCGTTTGTGATGGAAATTGTTTTTGAACACTCATAATCACGGAGGGACTAAACTGTAGCTAAAATACTAGGCTAAACAAATAGACTCAATTGTAGAAGAACTATGGTTTCGTGAATTCATATTTATGATTTATTCTTTATCACAAGAAACTCCTATAGAAGTTGGAAATTATAGTGACATCCTTTTTTCATTTTTCATCTATGTGCAATCTCTGGTTATTGGAGAGCCTACTGTATTTTGCAATCGAGAGTAAAAACACCTTTAGTTAAATTTAATCAAGTACTAATACAAAAATGTGGTGATGTTAATCTGGATAAGATTTTTTTAATAATGAGGAAGGGCAAGTGTTACTGATGCTTACACATTCTTATGTTGCATTTCATTTAGCATTTAATCCCCTGACTTTAATATATATTTTAGAGCATATGTTCAGTATCATGACAATGTAATTCATTTTAGAGCATGTTTTAGAGCATATGTTCAGTATCATGACAATGTAATTCATTTTAATTTTCCAGGCAGCGAATATTGAAGCTGAAGCCTCTGGAATTAATGATGGTGAATACCAATTGATGAAGCAAGAGTTTTCGAATCTATCACGTGGAAAAAACATTGGTATGTTATATTTCTTTACACTGCCTTGTGCCCTTGAGATGATTTTTGATTCTGTATCTTGGTTTAAGGTGTGCTGTCTAGTATATACAACTTAAGAATTTGGGGTCCAATTAAAATGAAGTTCGGTTTTTGAAAGTACGGGAATAAAATTTTTGGTATGAACTCTCATGTTTGGAGTAACAGAATATAGTGGACTATTTGTTGATTTTGCTCTACCAAGAATTTCTAAAGACCATAAAATCAGAGGAACCCTTAATTCGAATTTCATCAAATGTGATGCAGGGGAAGATTATAAGAAAGACAAAAAATCCACACAAAAAGAATTTCAATGAAG
>CAIGRT010067457.1:0-14489 GCA_903798405.1 Fraxinus platypoda | reverse complement strand
TCGAACTATCAATTAATTATGTGATCTTATTCTTAGCATGATTGTATTGAATAATGACAACATCATCCTGCAGTTATTCTGGTGTTCGCACCTATCTGTATCTTTTCTTGGATAGGTGGAAGAATAACATGATGCGTGGCTGATTGACATTTACTAGAAGATGACACTTTTGAATCGGGGAAAATTTGTTTACTTTTCCGTGGGCTTGTGAAATTTTCATTCTTCTGATTCTTGAAATCAAGGAATGGAAGCATAATTTATACTCTTTCTTTCAAAGCTGTCCTATGGAACTCTTGGGTTGATAGGACATATTGTATGAAGAAATTTTGTTCAAATATCTCTAGAATGCCTTCTATTGATAAATCGACGAAATTTGAATTGTTATTTTCGAAAGACTAGGGATTATACTTGAACAGTATCAAACCTTCATATCTCTTCTGGTTCTTATGTTTCTGCAAAATTTAGTGTAATTCTTGAATTCATGCATGTTTGGCATGCAATACTAAATCTAACTATACAATATAATATATAAAATTTCAATTTTTTTTTTTGTTATACTATATCGTACAAAATAATCTTTCTTATCAAATATGTTAGAAGTTGTTAACAAAGACATTTTTTGGTTTACACATTTTGCGCCACAAATCTAGTGAAAATTTCCACAATCAATATACACATCGATTTCAAGACATAAGCATACAAAACATCCTTGTATAAACAAAATTATTGCAAATGTCATGAAACAAAGACCCTATAGCATTGGAACATACCTTGTGAAAGTTGAAAACTAAATCCAGCTCACAAATGTTGCTGAAAAAGTGGTCCAGTATCTCCAGAAATAAGTAAATGCCCTCCAGATAAGCTAAATCATTATCAGTAATGTCTAAAAACAGTGAGAAAAATAATCCTGCATATCGCTTGTCGATAACCTTGTGGGTTCGGAACTGCACAAAAAAAATTGTGGATGATGCTTTCCAGAAACATGCAACGATAATCTTAAATATATGAAATAAGAGTCGCAAGACAAATAATATGAAACTGCAATTTATGATAATAGGACACCCGAAGATGAGTCAAGAAACCTAATCATGCAATCTGAATTTAAATACAAGCAGAAAAAAACATAACTTCTGTTCAATTATATCCCTACACGAATACCATTTGCCTTTCTATAGTCCTAGCTATTTTGTCCAAGTTGCTGCCTTTACCCTTACCGTGTCATGACCTGTTCAATCATGTTTCTTGATTTTGAAGAACTATCACGTTTTCCTCTTCCTAAATGTAATACAAAGTAGTAGGCGGGACATGTATTGATCTTGAAATTTTGGCTATTTGAATACGCATTCTACTTTTTCTTCCCGATCCTACATTCCTAAATCACCTACTAATTCTCACGTCGGAGGTATAACGGGGAGAAAGCTCCAACCTCATTTTTATAGGTAACATTTGTTCATCGAAGTAACAGAAACACTTTATGCCACCGGGAGGACACAGAGGTTTATTTCATAACAATCACATTGGCGCCGTCAGTGGGAAACCACTGAAAAGAAAAGCTCTGTCAAGAAGATGAACTAGGAGTGAAATGAGCATGGTCGGGAATACGGCAGAGACGAAGTCGAGTCCGTCGCAAGGGGTCACGATCCGCTACTACTCGCCGCAGTATATGACGCAGAGCCAATTTGGTATTTTGGAGACTCAGTTGGCAACTATGATGACCCTCCTTCAAAGTCAATTGCAAAGAGTCGTAGTCCCCCCATGGAACCTGCCGGAGCTCATGCACGAGTAACTGCCTCAAGAAGTACAAACAGTTGTCCCACATGTTATTCAATCAACAGCAGGAGACTTGGGGGCTACATAGGTCGCAATTCCGTAGTTTCCACGACCCATGGTAGATTTAGAACGAAAGATGGAGGAAATGATGGCCCAGAAGATAATGCATTATCCAAGAGAAATGACAGACGTACGCAAATAGTTTTGGAAAAAGACCCATTTGCACCAGAGATCATGGCGGTCCCTCTACCGAAAGGCTTCAAACAGCCTATGATAGAGGCATACGACAAAGTCACGAATTCGCTTGACCACAGATGGACTTGAGGTTTTTTCATTTTCATTTCATATAAGTACACACATTTAGGTGTTCAGACTGTAGATCTGGAAACTTGAGGTTTCTCTAGTAAATTCAGTTTGTTGGGATTGCGTCCATTTATTTGGCCAATCATTTCTTCGATCGATATACTTCAATAAATTTATTTCGATTCCTCGTCATTCATAATATGATGCAGTACATCATATGAAAAAGTGTTATCGACAATTTTTTTCTTTTCTTTTCTTTTTTGATTCTATTTCTTTTTCCATAATAACATAATTTATTGAGATATCTCAATTTTTATTATTTAAGGTACTTAAACATCTTCTCTATTTTTATAATTTTTTATGTCTAAATATTCATCAAGAGTATATGCCTCTTTATTAGGATCGCCTTCGCTAATTACTCCATTTTCGTTTGGAAATTTTTTGACTTAGAATCGAATACTATCACGCTTCAGGTGTACCAAAGATATATCAAATATTAACTTATTTTCCTCCAAGATGTTAATTCAAGTTGGAGCATTTAAAGCTAGTGCGTGAGATATTGGTGATATCTTTAGTCAGTAAATGCATCTAAATAAATTATCTTTCGAACTTCTGGTTCGAATTATCTTTTTCGATTATTTAGATAATGATACATTTGAACATTCTTCCAATTGACAATCAGCAAACCGCTTTATAAAAATATCACTCGTTAGAGTTTGAGATATTATATAAGGATTCAAACTACTCATTTATTCTCAGTATTCTTTACTTTTCATATCAGTGTATTGTGTTGGATTAATTTTACATGTAATGCACTGTCAAAATAATTAGATGGAAAAATTAGGCTCTAACCATAATCCAATTATAACGGGGAGAACTATGATATTTGTATGATGTGTAATATCATTCCCTAAACAAAAATGGGAAGTGTTTTGTTCCTAATTAAATTAATTGGAGTCGTTTAACAAGCAATAATGTGAAACCATTTATCGACATTCCCACTAACACTTATAAAAATGTTGGGATTTAGGATCACTAACATTAACAAGACAAACCATCTTGATTGTATAGTCTGAAAATTATATACTACGATTTAAAATTTGAGCAATAATTTCACAAATTTTATATGACGAACACCATGTAATCATCTAGTAGATGTATCAAATCTATTATATACAAATAATATCTAGTTGGTTAACATGGGAGGTGAGAGTGCCCATTTATCACTCGAATTAATTTTCAGAAATATAGAGAATTCAATCCCGAATTTAACTAGTGATATTTAATGATCAATTGTCGATAAAGAGAATAAATAATATATAGGAATTTATTGGATTGAAGAATCTTCTTTTTCTTCGTTGAATGTCCATTTGAATTTTTAATTTCACTTCATTATTGATCCAGTGATGGTCCAATTAATCATGTCAAATAATAAAATCAAACTGAACTTCGAGTTAAATATAATATATAATTCAATATTTAAATTTGAAAAATATGATTAAACATTATATAATCATATATAATAAAACAAGTAGACATACTAATAAATGTCAATATGACATGAGTTATATATTTTTCTTTAGGGATAAAATGATATATTTTTCGAAACATGTGCTATTTCGAGAGCACGTTATCTTTTATTATTACTTTTTCAAGAACAATATGTTAATATTCTTCTAGAATATTGAAAATTATAATTCATGTTCTTCAAGAGTGATAAATTAATATTTTTCTCGAATATTAATAATATAGAAAATTATTTTCCTTTAAAAATTACAATTTTGATACACATTAAAATTTTCATTTTCATTCTTCTACTCATTTTCAATCACACATCTTCAATAAAATAATATTTTTCATCACATCAATAACTTTTTCTTCTTTTTCAACCACACATTCTCCATCAATCTACTATTTCAAAAATATTCTTCCAAAATAATGTGGCTCAAACACACCCTTAGTATTGAGTTGTTTAATTTGTGTTTTTCTAGGAATGCAATGATGTTGTACATTAATAATATATTGTTGTACTATTTTAGGAGTGGAGTAACAACATAATAGATTATCAATTTAAAATGTATAAAATAACATTTAAAAAATTTAATCATATTAAAAAATATTAATTACCTTACAAACATGATCTAAATTTATATATAAAAATTAATTACCATACATGCATTAGGAAAAAATCTTAGGAATAAAATAAATCTTTACAAGAATGGTTGATTCTAATTTAGTGTTCGTCTATAAAAAAATAGTTTGCTTTCAATAGTCAACTGATGTCAAATTTCTTAAAAATCAAATAACTATTTAAGATAACTTATCAATCTCTGCATAATTTACAAGAATTTCACATATACCTAGTTTATCATTGATTAAAAATATATAACGTACACACAATCCATCGTACAAATAAAATTTATGTAGGCGTGAGACATGCAATGAAGTTGATTAAATATACCAGCACACAAACAAAGACAAATGCTGCATGGTGGAAAGTAATCATTACGCACAAAAATAAAATAATTATTATGGATTTGCATACAAGCAAAAAAGTATAGAAAAAGAACAAGCAACCTCGTTTTGATGCATATGTATATAGAAAAATGCACATGTTACTAAAACATTATAAAAAATTATTTATGACCTGATTTTTGAAAGATTTCATCCAGTTTTTTAATATTGAAAGTGTATTCTTAGAGTGGTATATATAATTTTTTCCCAGGAAATTTCAAGTGAAAATTACACCCAACCAAAATTTTAAAGATTCAATTTAAAAAATTAGATCTAAAATTTATTTATACTAACATCAAATATTAATTCAAATCTTTAATATTAATAATATTCATTATCCTCCCTCTTTCCTCTATCTTCTCTCTCTAAATCATAACCACACAAACCCTAAAAATCTCAAAATCACAAATCATTGACCCACATCTCTCTCTCTCTCTCTTCGATGGCTCTAACGTCAACAAGTAAAAGAAAGGCTGCTCCAATGATCGCTACGGGTTTGGGCATGACAGCTGCCCCACAATTGGCACAACAGCGCCTTGCTCCGGCACCCGCAACGATCGTGTGCAAAACTATCACTACCTCGCGGCACCATTACCGTTGGCACCACCCTTCACGCGACTCGAAGTAGAACCTGTGTAGGTGGTGGTGGTATGCTATTGTGGTTGCGACGGCGAGTTTGTGGATTTTTTGGTGGGGTGGTGGTTGGGTGTGGTGTAAATGGAGATAGAGGAGATGATGTTGGTGGTGGTGTGTTGTGGGAGGTGCGGTGGTGGTATGTTGTGGGCGTGGTGATGGATCTGTGGTGATGTGGTGTTGGTGGTGGATCTCCAGCGGCCCAGAGTGCAACAGTGTAGATTGTGGTAGTGGTGATAAATTTTTTTTTTGTTGGTGGATGGGTGGTGGTGGTGGTTGTAATGTTAACTATTGGGTGCAGTGGTTATGGGTAGGTAGTAGTGTTGGTGGTGATGTTGGCTACGATATTTAAGACGACGGTTTTGTTGCCGAGAGGTGGTGTTGCGGTTCTGGCAACGGTGGTTTCGACAGTGGTGGTCACAAATGATTTGATTGATTGTGAACAATAAATTGGTTGGTGTGTGACCAATAAACAATATGCGACCAATGAAATATATAAATTGTGACCAATAAATAGTGTGTGGCCTAAAAATTTATTAATTTGTGACTAATAATTTGATAAATTGTGACCTAAATATAATGTGTGATCAATTAATTTGATATTTTGTAACCATGGAATAAGTTGTGACTTATAAATTTTGTGATTTATGACTAATAAATAATATGTGACTATTAATTTGATAAATTTGTGACCATAAAATAATTTGCGATTCATAAAAATTTTGATTTGTGACCGAAAAATAAATTATGATCTATAAAATTTGTTGTTTGTGACTGTGACGTCTGTAATTATGACTAACATATAATTGTGACATAAATAATATAATATTGTGACCCTAATATATTTAATTAATAAATTATTTAATAAAGAAAATTTAAATTCATATCTGATTTTTGAAAAAGTAAAACTTTTTCTCTTAGATTTGAAATAGATCATACTTAATGTCTTATTAATGAAATTGTTCCAAATGTCAATTCAGTTGGGCCGACCAATATAAAATGGGCCACCAATAAATCCATTAAAAACCCATGAATCAAATAGCAACAACAGAATGAAGAATTCCAGTGAAGTGGACCCGAAGAAACGAACCTCCTCCGGTCATCAATCACTCAAAACACATACATATAACACACATGACACAACACAGGTAGTTTGATTGAGAATTATGGAAGGTGCAGAAGAAGTTGCAGCAGTATGTGCAGAGATTGATACAAGTGCACCATTCCGATCAGTTAAAGAGGCCGTCGTCTTGTTCGGTGACCGGGTTTTAGCCGGTGAGCTCTATGCCAACAAGCTCAAACAGGTCTCTCTCTCTCTCTCTCAAACATGGTATGGTTCCTTAATTTGCACTTTCAAATGCAGAATTTTTCATGCAAAATCCATTCAAATTGTGTGTTCCTTGTCATGTTATTTCTTTTTCTGAATGCTTGTGCCACACTGCCACTCATTTAACAATTATTATGTATATACGTATATTAAAATGGTGAAAAAGTTAAATTTCAACATAGTTCGACATGACGAAAATTGTGCATAAGATGAGGCCTTTCGTGAAAGTTCATTTAATGAAGTATTTTATTTATGAGAATCTTCATGAAAACAAAATCTTTATTGAAAAAAAAGTTTGCTTAAAAAGAGAATATTGTTGGTTGGAGTTTAAAACTAGCCAACAGCAGTACGAAGGGTGGTCCTTTATGCCTTTCGTTTATAAGTTTTTCGTGTAAATATATAAAACATGCACGTCTACATGTAATAAAGAGTGTTGAGTATGTTAGATTGATCCTCATACTGGCAAGATCGGAAGGTTTAGTGTCCTCTTGAGAAGGAATATCCAATTTTTGAGGTTAGCTTTGGTCATAAGGAGAGAAGACGAGACTATTGAAAGTCTCATTGACCGTTCTTTATCATCTTAAGTTTTTAAATTAAGAGGTTCAATATCGTATCAAAGAAAGCAAATGTCTTGAGTTCAACTTTCACCTTCAGAAAATGTGCATGTTTTAGGTTTTGATGGAAAAAACAAACTCCATTACATATATGCAATATATTAATGGCTATATGTACCAGATTTGTAAGAATTTACTTTGCTTCCTAAGCAGAGATTCTAGTCCCAAACTTGACTTCAGCGCACTCCACAAATCTTATAAAATATTTTTGACACATAAGTTCGATATGATTAGACTCTTTTAAATCATATCGAGTTCAAATTAAAAAATATCCCGTCGATGTTTAAATGGAGAAAACCTGACATCTAGTCACCCTTTATTTGATTAAACGAATATCAAAAGTCGGGAATTTTAACCTGTTGCTCTTTCTTAATCACGTTAAATATGTTGTGTATCAAACATGCTCCTAATAGTACTAGTAATTGTTTCTCTAAAACAACGTAGACTGCAAAGATGCAGATGCAGGATGAAGCAAGTGAATATGGCCGCATCCCTTCGAGGCTTGGAACTGTGACAGCTGAGTTAGAGGAGACAAAGCAAAGCCTTCAAAAGGCACGGGAAGAAAGCATGCAAATGGCAAGCTGCCTCTCTACTTTACAAGAAGAACTCGAAAGGACTAAAATGGAGCTTCAACAACTAATGCAACACGAAAAATGCTTGCTCGATATAGAGATTAATGAAGAGCTCAAATTTGTCGAGGACTCTACAAAATTACAAGTAAAGAAGGAAACATGTTCTGAAAAATTTGAGTTTCAGAAAAAGAAATATGTGAGATTTGCAAATCCTCCATCTGTTTCTCAAATTTTAGTACATGAACCAAGCGATGATGCTGTTCTCCAAAGGCATCCTTCTCTAAAGAAGAAGAAGAAGCAATTGATCCCACTTATTGGAAGGATTTTTTCAATAATTAAAAGGAATTCTGAATAAGAAACTCATTGAAGTTTGGAGATTTCTATCAAGATAAACGGCTAAAAATTTTCAATTTAATTCCGAAGGCACATGGATAGATCCTCTTTTCATAAGGTAATGGGTATCATGAATTAAAGCTCATCCTTCTGTATTTTCTTTTATTCAGTTCTATGAAATTAAATTGTGATACATTAACATTTCCTTCTATATAGAAATGAATTGATGTTATTAATTTTTGTCACCAAATTCGTCACTCATTTTTTTTCTTCTAAAAAATAAACGAGNGATGTTATTAATTTTTGTCACCAAATTCGTCACTCATTTTTTTTCTTCTAAAAAATAAACGAGTGACGAATATAATAATTGATTTTTCCCATTTTTGCTTGAAGTTACACATTTGTTCAGGGAAAATGCACACATTTTGAGTTAGGGCACAATCAAATTAAAAAAAAAAAATTGTGAGGAATTTTACATTTGAAAATTTACATCCAAAGAATATCATACATCATGTAATTTTACATCCGAAAATTTACATGGAAAATGACTTTTTCGATGTAAAATTTCAAAACTTTTAATGTTATATTCCATGTAAAATTTCCTAATAAAATGATATAAATTATATTGAGAAATTTATATCGCAGAAATAATAATAATTGAAAATTATTAAAAAAAATACGAGTTAGACGACTCTTTTAAGACAAACATTTGACGTATCTTTAACCATTTTTTATATCTGTTTGGACAATTTAATATGCCTATGATGTAGTTGTCGAAACAAACTTCAGATCATATATACGATTTGTGAATTCGACTAGCATATGATCGTCGGAGAATTTTTAAAATTAGTATATTATCGAAATTCTCAAAATATACTAGTTTGGAACTGTCTATTTTGACAAGTCGTAACATTTGCTATGATTGGTCATTTCGCACACCATTAATGACGTAAAAAATTATGTCATAAGCACTTCGAAGTGGTATTAAGAATGCAATATTTCGACTTCATTTGGTATTCCATAATGACTTCGAAAATTGAAATAAAAATATAGAAAAAAATTGGTCCCAATGTCGGGGGTCACATGACGAGGAACTGGTGGTAGATGGTCGGTTGACCCGGCCACTTTTCCATAATGGCCTTTGACCAAATTTAAGTAAAAAAATTAAAGAAATAACAATACCCATATTACCTCCATTTTGAACGTTGAAATTTTGAAAATCTTACAATTTTGTGTTCTTCAACGTTTATTCAACTTCTCATCTCTATCGCCATTTTTCAGGGTTTTTTCATCCATCTCCATCTCCATAGTCAAAGTTTCTCCATTTTTTTGCTTATAATATTGGTAGATAATGTGTTTTTAGCTTAATATTCAAAAATCTAACAAAAAATTCTTTTATTATGTCGAAGAAATCCAAATTTGTGAAAAAATCACAATAAATATATTATATGTTAACGAGGTCAGGGAGGTCCGGATGGTCTAGACTCCGGGTGGTCTGAGGAGGAGAAATCTCATCTTTTAATTTTGAAATGAAGGATATGTTTGTCTTTTAATATTAAAAATGTCATTGTGGTGAATAATTAGTAAATTTGGCCTATATGTTGAATACAGTGTTTGACGTGGTCATTTAAAAAACGCGACCGTCACATGACCCCATGGCACCCCTGCAAATATTAAGAATTTGTCATTTGATTTTATTTCCTTCAATGGTAATTAAATATACGAGAACTATGCCTATGATCTTCGGACCAAAGTCGCGTATTCAAAGAGAGTTGTGGTAGGTTAACACTGAGCACAAAGCTTCGTCGACAAATGACTCAATCATATACCACGATCCTAACTCTTTAGATGAAAAAAGATTCATGTAGGCTCCAAGAACAAGGTTTATTTATTTATTTTTGCTAAATATACATGGCCAAGATAATTATTTAACACAAAAACTTCTTTTCGTATTGTGTGCTTTATCAACCCAGAAACACAGAAAGATAGGCTGTAAATTATCAACTTGTTCATCTCCAAGCAATGAACGTACATAATCATCGCATTGCCCAAATTGATATAGACTTACAAAAATCACGGTATAACATCAGATTTTCTTTCACTGAGAAGGACACAATCCTGCGATGACTTGTTGATAAACTCAATACAATCAGCAATGGCCTCATTATAATGCAAATTCGACGAGTAATAACAGCTGCATGAAGTCTTTGGAGGGTCGGACCTGTCGCATGACCTCCGCATCGCCGCCACCGGAACACTGTTTGACTCTCGAGAACTCCGGATGGAAAAAATGATCCGCATTAAGATCTTGCGAAAACGATCAAAGGTTTTCATGGCAGAAAAACCCTACAAAGAATTCTGAATTATATGTTCTTCACATACAGATGAGGTCTAAACAATTCTCTCTATCAAATATGGAAAATTCTTGCAAAATGTTCTCCGGGAAGTGTAATGCCATCATTTGTATCGTATGGAGGAATAAAAAGAAAGGAATTTTTCGAAAATCTTGCATTTAGTATTCAACGTGACAGAGGACTCAATGATCATATTCAGAAGAAAAAGATGGTGTCTCAGCCATGTGACCTAATCATTTCCATGGGTTCCCTTTGTCCAAATCAAGTACATAAACATTTGTTTATTGTTTTTAAGGTTCTCTCGTTGTCTTCAAGTATAAGAAATGTCTCAAAAACCTATAACATTAGTCCAAAACAAAACCCCCAATAATACCAGTATACCACCCCACCCTCCGCGGCGGAAAGATGTTCAAGAACCAAAAAAATGCAAGAGAGAGAGGATAATGCTCATTTTGCAATGGACTGCTTGGATCGAAGAAAAGATTTCACATAATCGATTCTAAATTTTATTAAAAATAAAGCTTACTTATCATTTTAAGATAGTCTTTTGATTGAAAAACAAATTAGTCTACAATAAATGTTACCCTTAATTTTAAGGCGAGTTAGTGTCTTAAACATTGCCATGGAATATTCTTGAGCTTCTAATTATTTGTTATTAACATGGTTAATAATACTAATTATCTATTATAAAACGGTTTTGCTAGTGGTACATCACCATGTACATCGGGGTGTACATCCCCCTCACATGAGAGTGAGACCCGCTTGAATAAAAAAATATTTTACACAAGTGGGTCACACCCCCATATGAGGGGGGTGTACACCTTGATGTACATCTTGTGATGTACAAGTAGCAATTTTCATTATAAAATTCGATTTTTCTTCTCAGATTGTTCGAGAGAAGACTTCGCTAGCATGTTCTACATTGTTTGGGTATTAAATGAGAGGTGGTGAAGATTGTCGATTTTGAAGTATTGAATTAAGCCCATGAATTTCACCATATTACCATAGTAATATAATTGAGATGTGTAATATATAAGGTGAAGATGGTCAATTTTGAAGTATTCAGTTAACCCCACGACCGTAGTATCAACTATCAAATTGCCTAGTGACTCAAGCCGTGGTGAGGAGAAGATCATGATTACCATGACCCTAAGCACAATTGAGACGGGCAACTTATGAGGTTAAGGCAAACCTCACATTTACGAGCGGCCGGCAGGAACTTTATCATACTTGTGTTTACTCTTTTCTTTTACAAAGATTGTTTTAGAAGTCAAGATGTGAAGAGACAGGGACCATATGAATGTTCTTAGGATAGTTAATACTTTCATAGTTTGTGAAAATTAAGGACTTTAAAAAAAAGTATATGTTCAATGATGAGAGCCCAGCTTTGTCCAGTGAATCAATCCTCAAGAAACGATATTTTTGGGACTTAATGATATATTTTCATGGCTTGTTTGTTAATAACAATATGTTTAATGAAAAGGGTTTCGGGCACTATGATCACTGCACAACTTATTATGAAATCCATGTTGGTTAGTAGGAGAGGAACTAGAATCGAGTTAGTTTTAACTCGAGATTGGGACATGATATACGGTCAAACTGGTTAAACTATATCGACCAGTCGAGTTCTTGTCGACAAATGATCCAAGAATCGAGATCAAGATCACTCCCTCGTATAAGTAGTCAAAAAGAACTTTTATCCACGAAAAGGGCTCGTGTCTTCAACTTGGAACAAAACAATCCTTCCGAAACCCAAACCCATCCAAGTTGGCAGCCATCTCCATGTTTTTTATGGTTATCTTTTGTGCTTTAGCATACCCCGCAATTACAACTTGTTTCTGAAATAAATTGTTCTGTACCGTCCAACTTATTAATCATTCCAGAATACTAGCAAATTCGATGCGAAGTATACACTTAGGTGCGTTTGATTGCGAGCATAGAATTTGCAAGAAAGGAAAATAAATTTTAAGCAATTCAATTGACTAAAACTTATTTGTATAGAAATTATTAATTAAATGTGTTTGAATGATTTAGTCTTCAATCTAAAAAATATTATACTTATTCATTTTTTTTATTGGTGGAAAGAGAGAGATGAGAGAGAGAAAAAGAAAGAGAGAGTGAGTGAATTACATGGAAAATAAAAATCACCTCTTTCTTAAAGAAAAAAATATGGTCACGTGACCAAAAGTATGAAAATATTTTCCGTAGAAAAAATTGTCAATCAAACAGTACAAAAGTAAAAAATTAGGTTAAAAATATATATATTTCATGGAAAATATTGACAATCAAACACACTTTTAATGCTTTTGGTTCCCGTAGCAATTGAAAACACGAAGCAGTATTTTTCATGAAATAATCATGTGCTGATGCCTCTTACAAAGGAACTAATGGTACAGTGAAAACAAGACTGAAGCACAGTAATTCCGGGTAAAAAAAAATACTGGGGTAGGAAAAGATGGCCAAATGTACCTATTCAAGCAATCCTCGAGATGCACAATCAAGGAGAAAACTTGTACGTGGATTTTCACTTTGAGCATGGAAAGAGGGGGCTCTTTAAAAAGTCGAATAGAACTATACGACAATGTTGGTTCCTTGTTCCACAAAGCACCATCAAATCTTGCTTACTTTGAAATGTCTATATCCTGATTTGCGCAGCTCTTAGGTTGCAAGATCAGAGTTCCATCATTTGCAATATTGATCATCGCATCACGATGAAGTTTTCTCAAGAATAATGCACCAATTTGATTTGTCATAAAATCTGTCAACAATGACAGCACCGTTCACGTTAGACACTAACCTGCAGATTGAAAAAATCAAAAGACGAAACAGTGTAAATGAGATTGCTTTGCATAACATTAAATGTTAGATTCATCAAAGAAAATGATAACTATAATGGTGATAAGCAAACTGCATCTAAGTGAAAAAGACCAAATTAAAGTGGATATCCAACGATGATAAGCAAACTGCATCATAATGCAAGCTGAGAGCCACTACTCAAATATATTTGACCATATGCATGCTGATCAGAAATATAAACAATAGTAAGCATTTATGAAAAAATGAATAGATAATAGACAGCATTATTCAAACAAATTAAACTATGAATAGAAAACAATTCTTTACCTTTCAAGTTCACCTTCACTGAAAACATGATAATATCTACTGTACACCACCGCCCCCTTCTTATCATCTTTCCTTGCCAGACCATTTGCTACAGCACTGGCAGAAGCTCCACTCACTTCAGCTCGATGATAAGGCAAGTGCCAAGGAACAAAATATTCCTGCTGGGATGGACAGTTTTCTTCAGTTTTAGAAGCCAGTGACTGATCTTCATATCTAAAGTTCGATTGCACAATTTCATGTGATGCTACATCTGAAAATTCGGCAGGAAAATCTTTTGACTGCTCCCCAGGACCATTTTCCACAGTTTCAGGGATGCTGTCTAGAGAGAATGTAGATGACGGATTGCGAATTCGAGGGCTACCAGGACCTATCCACTCTTCTAAATACTTCTGAGTAAGCGGAGTCCATTTGTTAATCAATGATCTATCTTCTTGTTCCCTAGCCCAAACTGTAATTAGGACAAGGCCGCCTGTTTTAACAACACGAATTAATTCATCTACTGCTTTCCTCCTTCTGCTTTCTGTGCTCAGGTGATGTAACACAGCAATGGAAATTGCAGCATCGCTGTAACCAGTTCGGTAAGGAAGATTTACTGCATCAGCAACTAAAACTTCATGCCCTCTACCTGCACATATACTGATAAGAGGAGGACTAATATCACAGCCAATGAAATAGCAATCGGGATTCAAACCCAAGTATTTCCCATTTCCGCATCCAGCATCTAAGACGAGCGATCCTCGAGGCAAAGAGTTCAAGAACATTTGCACTTTGGGCCATTTTGCAAACCTAGTAGAACTAAAATGGGGAGCAATTGCATCATAAACGCCATGAACATACTTCTTCTCAATTTCTGGGGTCGAGTGAACTTCTGAGGATGGAAATTTTTGCTCAGTCCTCATAGATAAAGGTAGTAAAACATGAGATTCTGCATCAGAAACAGGGGGAC
>CAIGRT010067440.1:0-12817 GCA_903798405.1 Fraxinus platypoda | reverse complement strand
TATATATATATATATATTTGATTAGCTTCTATTATAATTTACATTTTCCATAGAACTTTATAGCTTGCATTTATTGGTTCCGTAAATGCGACTTTCCAAGTCTTAAATGTTACCTACAAAATTAAAGATAGATATAAATATCTATTAAAGGAAATGGAGAGTGTACCAAAGCGATATCTCATATTGACTTCTACTCACATTACTTTCTTAATTTTAATCAAGCACGATTGAGTAAGAGATACATTTCTTGATTTAAGTGAAAAACAAACAATAAACTTATTGGTTGAGGATTGGTCAAATAAAAAAAAAAAANAGCACGATTGAGTAAGAGATACATTTCTTGATTTAAGTGAAAAACAAACAATAAACTTATTGGTTGAGGATTGGTCAAATAAAAAAAAAAAAAGGAATTTAAAAAATGTTCTTGATGAAGGTTGAGCAACATACTTTTACTTGGATCTGTTGATTACAATAAATAAAAAATAAAATCAATACGCTTGATCTGGTATAGTAAGATATATTTTTTTGAAATCTATTGCAGAACATCTATCAAAATCAAACCTCATAATTCGATCGAAAAACTTTTACTCAACAATGAACATACAAACTTTTTTTATGCCAAAATACACATAAATTGTGTTAGTTCATTTTTGAAATGTTATATTCATCTCTTCATTGTAAAACTTAGAAAAGATGTGCTATAGTTGACAATTTATAAAACCATGTGAAGGTTTTTCTGCTCACTACTTATTGGAATAGTGGACTGCAATATGTTCTTTTCATGAGCTTTATTCTTCTTAAAAGGCCCAATACTTTAATTCCAGATTGGCCCAGACCAGGTAGCCCAACAATTTAATACAACATGTATACTTTTGGATGTGTAACTAGTAATGTTATTTAGCACAAATGCTATTTAACACCAATCAAGTAACAACATTAGTGACATTAAATTACATGTTCAATTAAATAAAAAAAATTATGACTCATTTAATAAGACATATTATATGCCGACACATAAACTAGTGTTCAATAACACTGGTGTTAGATAACATTATTCATATTACAATCTCAGCCATTACAATTTTTTTATTCCTTTTATGAGATTAACATTTTTGTTATCAATGTATATAAGAAAATTCGTATCCGAATCCAGATAAAGTTTTATGCCCAAATCGAACTGAATATAAAGGGAAAATTTTGTACGTTTTTTGATCCACCATCAACTCGAGTTATATTTGCTTTAGCTAGAGTCGAACCCCAAAATTCGTCTCAATGGAGATATCGAGACAAAATCACTTTGTAGTATAAACGTAAGAAATATAAAATTTAAATAAATGAATTCTTCTCCATTTATAAAATGATTTGACATGATATTAAAGTAATCAAGTCTCTCACAAGTCATCGATAAAAACAAGAGTGTGTTTGGTAGAGATTAAAATCGGATTAAAATTGAAAAATTAGCTGTTATTGTTGACTTTTATTAGACGAGTGGGACCCAATAACGGCTATATTTTCAATTTTAATTGGATTTTAAGCTCTCCCAAACAAGCTCTAAAGATAGATAGTTCTTTTATAATATTTTAAAATTTTAAATAAGATGTTTGAAAACAATACATGCAAAACACCAGTTTTTCAACTATATGGAAAGCACACCAAAAGTGGGTTCCACCTTGAATGAAGAGTCATCAATTATCACTATATATTTCCAAATTCCACCAATTGCGAAGAAAATTATGGGAACAAGAGTCAAATAGAAAAGACCCCATCACGTGACAATCTTTTACTGAGTGATGAGATCTCAATCATGTTTCACATTGACAGAATGTGGGTGATGAAATTTGAAATTTCCATAGTGGTTATGACTCATTTAGGAGTAGATATGTCCACTGAACTTGTGCCTTGAGTGGTTTGAGATGAGTCCAATTCAAGGCTTTGAGTAGAATGCAGTTGTGATATTAAGTCAATATCTGTCACAATTAAATTCAACTACTTTAACAAAATTTGATACTTTGCAACAGAGTTTTGGAATAAAATATTTCTGTCAAGAGAATTTGTTCGTTGCTGAATTCTGACAATACATGTTACCGATTTTTCAAATGCACTCTCAAATTGGCTTCTTTAAAGACTTGTATACGTCTATCGACTATTGTTACTACAATGATTGAAAAGCTCTTTTAAACTTCATAATTCAACAAATGGTGCAATGATAATTGGAGAAAAAGACATGAACAAGTTGATGGGATGGCTCAAGCAGTACTTGTCATCTATTGTCCTAAAAATGTAATTAGTTGCACAACGGCTCATTGATTTTTATTTTTTATTTTTTGGCCAAAAATCGCGACTAGACAAGGGCTAAATGTCCTCTAACTCGATTTTTTATTTCAATTTGAACACATTTCTAATTTCATTAGGCTTTTTAACGTATAACGTCTTGATTTGAAGGCTTCCACATTGACGTTATGTCCTACATCCTCTCAAGAACTTCCTATCAAATCATTTTGCATAGATTCATTTACTTAATCGGTGAAAGTGCTAGTACGACATTTTCATTTATATCTTCTCAACACTTACATCATTTTTTTTGTTTTACAAGCCGAGAATTTAATAGGATGGTCGACTAAATGAAAGTATAGACTAAGCAATTCAACTGCGACAAAAAAAGAGAGAAAAATGTAAAATTAAGTAATTTTTTTTACCCTCTTTGAGACTTAAGTGAATGATTCCCTGTCTATTGTATACTGTCAATTGTATCTCTTCAAGAACAAAGACTTACTGCTACAGGCTGTCCCATAAACAACAAATGCAAAATTCCAAATGTTAGTACAAAATTCATTCATCACTGAGACATTTCTTCAGATTTAATCTAGAAGGAAGTGAAAGAGACTTTTTAATAAATAAAAAAAAAGAAAAAAATCTTAGAACCCAGTCAAGAACAAGTTTGAACACAAGCACCAACTTCTGACCATATCTAACATAATCATAAACTAAAATACAAACCAAAATCTCACAACCAGATAACAAAACAAATACAACCTCATCATGATTCCTTTTCAGTGTAGGCTCGAAAACACTAAGGACTCGTTTGGTAAGATTTTCTGCTACATGCAAAAGAGTTTCTTCCTATAAAAATTCTTGTGATCACACAAAGAACTTTCAGAAAATTATTCAAGCATATTTAAAATTAGCTTCTTAATCTCAAAATCAACTTCTGGCTTTTTTTTAAAGCTTTGCCAAATGGAAATAGGAGTCAAAATTTTATTCATTGTACTATTAAGGGCTTATTTGTGTCTCATTTTTTGAGTAGAATGTATTTTAGAATAGTAAATTGATGAATGATATGTGGTTAAAAGTGAAGGAAAAGTTTTGAATTGTGTGTAATATTATTTTATTAAAAAATATGTGGTTAAAAAAAATTAGAGAAGATTATATTTTGAAAGAAATAAGGATCAAACAAGGTCTAAATGTGACGAATGAAACATGTATGGACAAGTTCGAAGTTGGTTTCTTGCCCACAGTAGGCGGGATAAGACTACACATTTGCTAATGTGGTGTGAGAACTTTACTTACGGTTCTTTCGTAATAGTCCAAACTTTTATATGTTTTGATTAATATTTTCATAGTTAAGGGACGTTAGGTGCATATACATATGTGTATGTATATTAATACTAATACATGTGTGTGTGTGTTTAATTTTTAATTCCCAATGCAATGCCAGACACTCGTACAGTATGAAGAAATATTGGCAGTTTTAAGAATCTATAGTTGACTTTTGCATACACCAAACGACATGTATTCATACCAACAACAAGCTTACAAACAGAAGGGTTTTTCAAACTTTGGCCTAATTTTTTATATTATTGAACAGTTCAAGCTAAGACCAACCTAGCTAGGATTGAAGTTCATCACAATTTCGAAGGAAAAAGAACAGTTTAATCAAACTTACAAAGAAAAACACTAGCAGATTTCCCCTTTCGTACAAATCATTAACTTCCCGTGAACGAGTTTATATGCTACTCAATTCTTGTGCATATATATTCGTGTAGTTCTCTTTTCGCTACCCTAATTGAAAATTTTAGAGGTGTCAAAGGAAATTCAAACCAAAACGGCCCAATCCTGTTAGGGCTATAGTGGTCCACGACACGTGAACTAGACCACTCGAGCTAAAGAAAAAGAGAATGTCTACCTAGGTTCAAAACCCATAAAGACACGATGACTATTTCTTTAGATGATCTTTATTCCATCATTATCGTGGTATTAGTTTAGAGTCTAAACCATATCTACTCTAAAATAAATCATACTGATCAACAAGTTTTTTCCATTAATTCATTTCATGACTTTAAAAAATATATAAACAACGGTGCAAAATATTTTGAAACATAAAAATTAGTTTTGTTGGGAGATTTATTTGGCTCATACGTGATTTCCAATGTAATAATGTTCACCGTCTTGACCACGATGTCTTAGTTCCATGCCACGTTCTTGCACAAACCGAAGTGTTGATCACATAGCACTAAATGTGACATAATGTTGCACAATGTTTGATAACCACTTAGAACGTCTCCAATGGAATAGTGGATTTCACCAAAAAGTGTTACATCATATCAAAATGGGTAATGATATTTAATACCACACCACTAATGTTAAAACATCAATCTAGATAGCACTAATGTGTCATTAAATAAGAGGTACGGTTAAATGATTCACTTAATTGTACCTCTTATTGAGCTTATCACATCATGTCACTTAAACTGGTATTGTAGCACCACTAATGCTAGATGGCATTATTCTATCAAAATACTTATGTGCAAGAAAAAAGGTGGAAGATGTCTAGCACATCATTCACTTGTATGTGTATTAGGAGAAAAATTTCAATAAGAGAGTCATATATGACCATATAGTAAGATCGATTATTTAGATCATGACACCTCGGACCCCAAACCATTCAAATCATGACACGTCGGCATCCGAAGTGGTAAGAGAAAAAAAGTAGATCTCGGATGCCAAGGTGTTATAATCTAAATGGTTGGTCATACCACATGTGCATATAGGACCATCCTAACAAAGTATTTATGTTATGCTGGACATTCTTCACTTAATTTAGTGCGAATTGCAATCTCAGTGGAGATACTTTTCTCTCCCTTCTCGATTTCCTTGCCACATGTACAACGATTTGCATTATTGCATTGGAGATGTTCTTAATGTTAAGAATTGAGGTTCCATCTTAAAAGGTTAACCTTATTAAGAGGAGTAGCCCAAAATCTTTATTAATTGGTCTGTGTCAACATTATTTATCGATGTGGAATATATATCCCTTAACACGCCCCCGCAAGATGGTGGCTCATTTGAGCAGACCAATCTTGAAATCCACGTGTTCATTTTTAGAGTCTTAACGGGATCGAATCGCTCGTTGGAGCATAATGGGCTCTGATACCATGTTAAGATTTGGGGTTCCATCTTAAAAGGTCAACCTTATTAAGAGGAGTAGCCCAAGATCTTTATTAATTGGTTTGCGTCAACATCATTTATCGATGTGGGATATATATCCCTTGACACTTGACACGTAGTCTATTTCTTTACATAATGAGGTGCCAGTGGGGTGAGGTGGGCAAAATAAATGTAAAGTGCATGCATTAAAAACTTTTGACATTGAGATTATGAAACAATAATTCAATTATCATTCAGTCTTGGTTAAGACAATAGTATGCATTCTTGTTATTTGATCAAAATCGTTGGGAGACCGACCCCTGTCCTCGCTTGAGCTGAGAAGAGACAATGGATATGAGGCCACCTAGAGGAGGCCTCATCTTTGACCTATAAATCATCTCATCATACGGTCGACGATAAAATTTCAAGAATGGGATAAATGATTCTTGAGATTTTGCCGTTCGAGTTAATTGACAATCCCTCTTGAAGAACAAAGCAGGTGATTGGAGGAATGAAGGCCTTGGAGTCCTTGGATGCTTGATCATTGATGGATCCAGTTTTTGAGTTTTTTGCGGCATTGGTGTTGATGGGAAGAAGCTCTTCTTGACGGTTCCGATGTTGCCATATGGCCCTCTAGCAGTCGGTGATGCGAACGAGTAGGATCGAGCATTAAGGGGCGAGATGGTGGGACCAAAGGAAGCCAAAGATGTGGTCGTGGGTCCCACTTTAGATGTGGACGTATCCTTCAACGTCAAGTGCCAAGGTTTGAGTGAATCAAAATGGTGTGAAACGTTGAACGCAAATCTTGACGAAGCGCACGTCCCTACTTTATTGGTTGATGGCACACAAGAAGTATCCAAACGGAGTGATGCTGCCCGTGGGTATGATAGAAAATCATTGAATTCCCAAGACTCTTCAAAGTCCAAAGATGACACTATCATAGTGAGTGGGGATAGCTCAACAAATGGCCTAGCTCCCTGCAACAATAAAAACATAACAACCATAAGAATTTACTTCATTTAATGCACAGTGTATTAATAATAGTAAGAGTAAATTACAATAATAGACATGTAAACATAAATACAATAAAAATTCGCAATTATCATTGAGTTTCGAGGTGATGTACCTTCCAAAGATAAGAGAAGAGGGAAGGAGGGTCAATGACGAAGGTCTTGTGAAGCCTGCCTGGATAATAATCGGCTAAGATCTTCAGTGTCGCTAGCAACATGTTCATAAAAGCTGATGCTGACCGGAAAAGGCCTGCAGTTTCACATTGTTTAGTCACCAAGAATTAACAAAAACCCTACCCCTCCATGCACCCCCATTTACAAGAATACTTTTATATATGAAATTGTCTATTCAAATTATGATATTATTGACTTTGAATCAATCAAATCATGACACATCGAAAGTCGGGTAAGTTCGTTCATCAGAGTATTTGTTTCTCTTATTCATTAAATGTTCAGATTATTATGACTTCACTAATTTGAGTGATTATAATATGAGTGAACCACCGTCCGACCTACGTTTTTCTTCCATCCCACCCCCACCTCAAAAAGAGAATATTTATCAAAAAAAGAGCCCTCTAAAAAGTCAAGAAAATTCAAATAACTGTTGGGTTTTCCTTTTTCACAGTTTCTGTCTTCTGACACCGGAAAAAAAGTAGAATTATGGTCACTTTTGCACAGCATAATTGAGCCATGAAGAATGACTTTATATACCCCCTATATCCCCTAACACGACCATGACATTTCAAGGGCATTTCTGACGATTTCTGAAAAAGTTTCAGTCCCCATTGTCTACTTATTTACTCCATTAATTACTTAATTAATTGATAATCAGTCAAGTGATTAGGCGTGACATTGAAAATTTAAAAAAAGTTATGAATTTTAACAAAAGGCGTGTTTTTAGGTTTTTTAGACATGATTTAAAGTTGTCTGCAGAATCCCAAGATGGGAATGTACATTAATTGCTGCTATCAACTGAGATAAAAGCTGTGTTTGGATTTTTATGGCAGAGAATGTACTAAAATGACATTTATATCCCATGACCCCTCGACACGTCTAATGACTGTATCGCAATATTAGACTATATTAAACAATACAAAGAGTCGAATTTTTAACGGGTCAAAGACTAGTGAAATAATAAAGATAATTAACTTACTGGCATCAAAGAGAAGAACAAATTGTTCGACATTTTTTCCCATAGTTTGAATAGCCACTTCTAGTGTAAACACCAGCAGCCTAATAAACCTACAAAAATTTCACCAAGAAATAAGTATACATCATTTTTAAGCAAAAATGTACCTCGAAAAAAAAAATTAACTTACAGTTTCTGTGAATGAAATTTCTGATAATCTTGCTTGATTCGGAAAATCTGCATTTCGTCGTAAAAAAAAAAAAAAAGTGACGTCTTTGTTAATAAAAGTCTCACCCTTCGAATAGGAATTCGTTTTTATTTTTTATTTTAGGGAGGTAAAATTTTAGGGAAAAAAAAGGTGAAAATAATTACCATGACAGGTCTTGATTCATCATCATGGCCAGCGACATAAGCCACACCTTCGGCGAGCTCAGCAGAGAATTCATCAGCTATCAAATGGTCTAATAATTCAAAAACAGAAAAAGCCAAAGTGGGCGAAAAAAAATAAGTTTTCTGCTCTTTTGCGATAATCTACTTTAGCATAAGTCAGTTTTTGAGTACTTTAATGGGATTATTTTCAAAATTAAAGTAAAGCAAGATTCTAAGGGTAAAAAGAACAAGAGAATAAGAAACAAGAAGACACGGACAAAATAAAGTAGGTGAAAAACGTGAGATGAAACCTATTTTTATTTCGAAAATAAGTGAATTTTAGATTCAAACAGTGTAAGCTATGAAAAAGTTACCAAAATAAGCTGAAAAGAGAAAGTAAAATACCAGTGCCTATGGAATCTCTCCAGGCAAGACAATTTTTCAACTGCTTGGCTGCTTTTTTCACATTATCTCCTCTTGCTTTCAGAAACCTCTCCACACAGGCATTGTTGCAAAATTTCTCCTGCTAAAACAACATAAATTTTTTTAGCTAAAATAGAACTTTAATAAAGAAAAATAAGCTGAATCTTGGGTATGCTAGGAACCCGTGATTTAACATGCAAATACACATACTTAAAGGTGAAATATAACACACATTGTTGTATACTTGTATGTGAACCACAAAAACACACAGTGGAAGGTGAAATTTAACCTGTTTGAGAGTGAGAGGAGTTTGTTTTCTAACAAGGTGAAGTACAGCTTGAACTTTCTCATTTTCTTTGTGGGTCTGATCTTTCTTTCCCATTTTCAAGAAGACAAAAAAAAAGAACACCAACTCTGTGTGTATGTGAATTTTCTCAAGATAACACAAAGATTCCACTCTTCTTCTTCACGCAACCATTTCAAACTTCTCAAAACTAAGATCTTTTTGGCACCTACTACTGTGTGTGTGTGAGAGAGAGAGAGAGCGAGATGTGAGGTGAGTGTGTATTGAAAACAGCCCGTATTTATAGCCGTGACGGAGTCGGGAGCCGTTATGTGGAGACGAAGACAAGTCAACATTATTAAAAAAACTATTTATAACTATTGAAATATATTTATATAATCAAATAAGTTTTGATTAAACAGTAACAAAATTTAAAAAAAAAAATTATCTTTTACAGAAATTGTTAGAAATACTTTGCAACTAAACACGTTGGAGATGATAGGCCATAGTGAATGTGAATGTGAATGTGAATGTGATTGCGATAAAGTGAAGTCTTTCTATATTTGAAAGCAAGCAAGATAACGAGGTTTTAGGTAATTTGGGGGTTTCGATATTGTTTTTTTTCCTTGCTTGAGCTGATTTGTACTGATTTAGAAGATTTTTCGAACTTATAATCAATCAAACTGTCCGCAACAACGTCCATAGTGGAGAAATCCATAACGGAGGCAAATCATTTACGCCGTGCCTCCGTAGTTCTATATGCGCCCACAATGGAAACATGACATGATATTAAGCCCTTGTTTGATGAAGTTTTGAGATTGTAAGTTGGTCAAACTTCATTTTTTAATCACACAATTTTTATCTACTTTTTAACCACGCATTTCATGAAAATATAATCTCCAAAAGTTTTGTTAAACAAGAACTGAGTAATGATTGTGCCTTTCCTTGTAGCTTAGGGAACCCCCGATCCCCAGGGAATTAGGGGGAAAACGTTATGTTTGACTTATTGATCACGTTATTGAGTTCTTAGGAATGAGCAAGGAAGGATTTTTAGTTGTGTTCACTTGTTATCCTATTCAAGTTATACTTTACTGAACATAATAGGCAAAGAAAAAGTGTCATGTGTTTATTTATGGCGAAATTGGAATAGATAGTGTACATTAGTAGGGGACATGCTAATGATGTTTGTGGAACATTTAAGGATCGATGCTGCATTAAATGGATTGTAGGCACTTGAAAACATTGTCTTTTGGGATGTTAATAGAATTTAAGAGTCATTGCAAGACTAAGTCACTTATTTTCAAATTTGAAAAAGTGAGACATGCAATAAATTTGTCTTATTGACTCGATCTATATTCAGTACGAGTATTCAACAGGTATTAAGTCAACTAAAAAGTTGTTTTTGCATATTTCTTTTTTGTTATTAAAGAAGAAGTACGTATGAACTTCAACCTTATCGTAATACTTTTTTTCGAGGAAATAAAATATAAAGAGGATCAAAACCATAGTTGTATATTATGGTACTCTCACATAAATCTTTTACTAGATTTACAACAATTACTAAAGATGCTTGGAGGAAGTTAGAGCATCACGTCGAAATGCTTGAAGAAAACTATATTGATCAAGAAAAGCATGACATGATTAATAAGCACGGCCAATTGTATATCTAGCTAGACAAGTATAAAATCATGTCAAACATATTCAAACATGAGTGTAATTAAAAGTCGTAATAGACTCATGCTCATTTGACAGGACTTCTATTTTTACTTGTGTTTTCGATAGAAGAGTTTTCTAGAAAGCTACCTTCCTCTAAAAGCTTTTTTATAATCAAATAAAATACTTTCAAAAAATTATTCAAATTTGTAATCGTAGAGGTAACTTTCGACTTTTCAAAATCATATTGTTCGGGCCCTCCATAATCCACTCGTGCTGATCCAATATAATTACATGTCAATTCTTGTGTAACTTGGATGTTTGTACATAGTTCAATAGAACAAGTACTATAAAACAATGTCTTTTATGGCAAGCATCTAGTGGAATATTATAGCACCTTGCAGACCAAATGGTCCAAATTGTAATGATCACAATGGAAATGATCCCTTTTTGTTCAAGGGCCCTATATTAATTTTTCTCATAATGGTGTTCCCATTTTAATAATTTCTTCTGTACATCTTACATTTTCGATACGTTTACATTAATATTGGGTAAATTTAAAATAATCTGAATTGACGTTGTGATTATTCTTCTAGTTGTTCTATCTACTAAAGAGTCGAGATAAAAAAATACTCAGTTGACTATTGATGCCAATTACACAATCAAACTCGTTCTTATATATCAATTTAGATTAATTTGTGTCATAAATCATGTATAGTTGCCAATAGTACATCACGGAAGAAACTAGAAAAACTCACTAAATCGGGATCACTAACCAATACTAATCTAATATAATAGAAAAGAACTATTTTTTTCTATATACTTTCCTCAATTTCGTTGTTATCACGGGCTTTATGCGAATCGTTCGGATTAGATATATATCCTTCAACACAATATAGGTAATCAAAAGGATCTTGAAGGCCCACCAAAATACGACAGCCAAGATCTTTCAGAAAATGAATTCATATTCGAGAGTGCATAACAACATCGATAAGCTCACACTAACCCGCCAATTTGGGATCCACTCGATATTTTTATTGGGAGGTATCGAGAAGGAATTGGAATTGAATAACATCGATTAATACAAAAGAAAAGGTTATCTATTGATTCAAATATTATACGTACCCATGGGATAGGGATAGGGATAGGGATAGGGATAGAGGAAGGGGAAAAATCGTGTTAGNCATTTTATGATAGAAGATTATTTACATAAAGGTCTAACGCAACACGATGCTGAGATGAAAGCTTTGCATTGTATAAATTCTTTGTTAGAAAATGTAGGGTTAATTACCCCAATAGTCACTGAACTTTACCGAAAGTTTCCATCAGGTCACTGAACTTTAAAAACTACGTGGTTCAGTGACCATCTGGGAAACTTTTTGCAAAGTTCAGTGACCCCGTAGAAATTTTTAAAGTTCAGTGATGGATGGAGTTGCAGTTTCAAAAGTTCAGTGACTAACCACGTAGTTTTTAAAGTTCAGTGATCTAGTGGAAACTTTTGATAAAGTTCAGTAACTATTGGAGTAATTAACTCCTTCCTAACATGTATTATTTTGCAGGTGTGTTCTTAAACTGAAGTCACAAAATAACAATATTTTAAAACTTTGTACGTTTCGAAATATTGACCTCTTTGACGAGAACATATTTATAAAATATCATTATTCAAAAACCTTGGTACTTTAAATACCTTAATAATTATTATATATAAAGTCCAACTCCGTTCTTATTACGGCAGATATGCACACATGTATATGGTCAAACATTTAGCATGCATAATTTTATTTACTTTTGTAACATAAATTGTTCCTACATGTTACGGTTTCCTGCATTCAAACTCTCCCCATCCCAAAATTGAACCGATTGTTCACTTTTTCTAAGTAATAGAGAAGAAGACAAGCTACTTTTTTTTTAATTCACCCTCCCGAGCAAAGAAGAGCACAAATGAACCATTGCATTTAGGCAGTATCTAACCACATTGTGGCAAATCGATAGTAGTTTGATCATTTTCTTTGTAAGAGGTGGAATAGAAATATTGTTGCAAATCAATAGTCTTATGAAATTAGATTTTTACTTCATAGAAATTTAAAAATAAAAAAACGAGACATTTATAATAAGAAAGGTTGATAATCAACTTCATCTCGTTTGAAGGTTCAAGAGAACAATATGCTACTAGGGCGACGTCGTCGAGGACAAATGATGTAGTTTCTCCATCTTATTTCAATATTGGTGGATATTGATTAGGTCAGTCAAATATGTGCTAAATTCTTCTCTTCAATCACCTTTAGTGTGACACATTTTACCAGATCAATACCATAAATCTACCCCTACTCCCTATATTTTGTGTCTGTTTGGACCAGTAGAGAGGATTCTTCTATTAATTGATTGGGACCATAATTTTCTGTACTTGACTCTCTTATATAGTGAAAAAGGTATAAAAATCCAAAACAGGAACAACCTAGTTCAAAACCAAATTATGCTGACATACCTATACTATACACACATACCCCCCCCACCCCCCCCCCCACC
>CAIGRT010067426.1:0-10017 GCA_903798405.1 Fraxinus platypoda | reverse complement strand
AAGAAGAAGAAGAAGGCTAGCCCAGGCAAACCTGATGATGATTCCAGTTCATCCATGCCATTTTCTTGATTCAATCTATGGATCAAAAATTGGTAATTAATTTCTATCTTTAGAATACTCTCGTGCTTATATAGTACTGCTTGAATTACTTGTACTTTGTTCTTCTTTCCTAATTCCAATTGGATCCGAATCACATTGGAGAATCAATATATATGCATTCCCTTTTCTTTTATTCACCTGTGATCATGTACATATTCTTGCTGATGATAAGTGAATCCTGGAAGAACATTTCAAAACTTCTAACTGACGAAAGAAATGAAAATTAAAAAAAGTGCCCATAAGTTGCACGGAAAATCAAAAAAGAGCTCATTATTCTATAAATAAAGAATTGAACAGCTTACTTTCTGAAAAATATATACTTTTACTTCAGTATAAACCCTAGAAGTAATGCATACAATCAAAGGTAAAACAAATCTGTCATATGAATTCTTTTGGGCCACTCTATTCTTATCTCGTCCCCAACAAAATTTACTAGGAATCATGTCATAAACATGATGATGGTTACACATTGGCTATCAACCTAGCGTTCCCCTATTTCTTCATCCTAATGGGGACATAGGTAGAATTACGAACCCTTAAAGAAATGCATGACAAACAAAAGCTTAACTGTGCAGCATCATTTTCCAATTTTGAACATAAACTCAGACAAATCTACCACAATATGATCCAAAATTTATTCTTAGAAAATGTTATTGTAAGTTAATTTCAAGTATGGTAAACAGTGATGATCTTTTACCCCCAAGAAAACGACGGATTTTCTACTGACATCAGGTAGAATCTTGTGCTCTTTTTTCACGTTTCCCATCATTAAACAATTGTCTGCAGTAAGATGATCCCAATTTAGTACTCTATTGCATGTCAACTTCTAGTTTTATGGGTCATCTTTTGGGATTCTTGACAGATCTTTAGCCCCCACGTAGATTGTCATTTTATTTTTTTTAACATAAACAAGAACGTTCTCATTAAGCAAGATCGTTGTAGAATATCATTTGGGCTTAAGGTAGGAGACACATTTGCATGTGTGTGTGTGTTTGTGTATATATATATATTGACAAATATTTAATTAAAACTTTACTTTAAACTTTTTATTAATTAATCGACTTATAGTATTTTATTCCCATGCAGGCCTCCTTGTTGTGGGTTTTCATTTTCGATATGTAATCCTCCTCTAATCATTGTAAAATTTCTCAGATGTACGAAATAAAATGAATGCTTATTTAAATATTTTAATTTTCTGCTATTAAAAAACGCATTAACATCAGTCCCCCACTAATTGCAATAATTTTAGTGCATAAGATCTTTGTGAGGGCATTTTAGAAATTTGTATTATCATATTAAATTTGTCTTTTGCATCTTTACTAGATTGCTTCCAGTGTGCATCAGATTTTGTGGGACATCACAATTATTCATTTGTTGTCACAATGCTTTGCTTCGTTCATGTAAAAATAAAATTAATATTTTACAGCTTGAAACGATCGTCTTTAACAATTAATGGCATGCATTCTTCTTCTTCTTCATCAACTTGTTTTTCATACATTACAGAAGCATGGTTTTGTGTATAAAAGAAGGAAATATGATCTACTGTAAGAGATTTTTTTTTTGTGTAATCTTGCTTAACAATTTCTTGAGGGCAGCCTTGCTGAGTAGTGAGTTTAAGTGAGATGAATTTGATCTTTTAACGAGTAAACAAACTTGACTATTATGATTCACCTACTTTGAAGTATGCAACTTGTCAAATGCATATCGTTATGCAATGACTTCGTATAATTTTTGGTACCCTTGGAATTAGTTGTACAATCCCACGTAGAATATGATTGTCTTTGCTTAAGAATTTGCCTATTTGTCCCACAATTAACATAATCATCTTGATTCTGCCTCGTGTGAGGATTAGGATCCAACCACTTTAATTTCCTATTTATAAAAGTCCCTTTTGTTCTTTGAAGCATCTTAATTTGTTAGATAATAATGGACTATCTTGAGAATGAGCCTTTAAGGACTTTTTGCGGTCTCACGCCCTGTACATATTTTGTCGGGATTTGGTTTGAATATTTTATACTCCTTTTTTTCCTCGTGATATGTATTATGTGGGAGCGTTAGTACTTTTTTGTAACCAAGTGTTGAATCGCATGTTTGTTCCCTCTTTTATGGTTTGCCTTAAATCTCAATCTTGAGACTGTCACAGAGTTTTAACACATCTACTCAACAATCCAAAACCGAATGCAACATGTTTCGATTATATCCCAAAAAGTTCCACAACAAAAAAACCAAATCCCACAACCAAACCGGTAAAATCTACCCAAAAAGGAAACAAAGCAACATTACATAGCATCTACCTAAATAAATAAATATTTCTTCATGACCTCTTCTTTTATTAATTATCTAAATTGTCATAATTCATTTGTCTAATTCAAATGAATGAGGATGTTCTGTTGTAAAAAGGAACAATTATTGATATGCAGCTAGTGAGGAATTCCCTTACGGTTTTGGGGGGGCCTCTCATGCATTCCTTAACTGTAAATAACATAACAATAATATTCAAAATGTTGCTCCAAAATGCATTTCCCTGCTAAAAATTGTGTCATCTTCCAATTCTTCTATCCATTTTTAGTAAGTATATGTTCATTTTTTGACATTTGTTCATTCATTCAGTAAACAGAATCTTTCTTTATATTTACTATTTCAATCCATGTTTAACAGAAAAGTTTTATGTATCGGTTACATATAGAAAAGATTGTGCACTACGACTTTAAGAGAACATAAGTCACAAGCTTAAAGCAAGTTGGAGAAGAAATACATTTCAAAAACTTGTGCTTGTGATTGGATTTAATGATAAAGTGTAGTGAAAATGCAATCCCTAGCAAGTACAGATAGTAAAACACTTAGAGCATGTTTGGCTAAGTTTAAAATCCAATTAAAATTGAAAATATAGTCGTTATTAGGTCTCACCCGTCTAATAAAAGTCAACAATAACGGCTAGTTTTTCAATTTTAATCCTATTTTAATCTCTACCGAACACGCCCTTAGTTAAATACTTAAATATCAATAAAATAATATGGAAATTGAGATAATACAAATGAATTGCAAGAATCAAACTCCCCTTCACAATCCAAGCTTTGATGATGAATTGATCAATCAAGGCTCAGAACAACCAACCCAAAGTAACAAGGTATCTCCCCAACCAAGTAGACCCAAAGAATCCCACCAAACATCAAGAAATCACCACAGAAGAGTCACGCAGAACTAGACAAAACCGACAACAGCAAGGTTGCCAAAAGTAGTGGCAGAAAACGGGGGATACAAGGGCTCAACCACAAGGTTAGGTCACCGGCGACCCATGCCGACAAGGAGAAAAGGAGAAGGCTCAAAGAGTGGTACTTGATCACAAAGAAGTGCACGGTCAGAGAGCAAAAAAGAGAGACGCGAGCGTCTTGTGAGGAGAGTGGAGAGAAAACCTAATATAAAGGCTCACTTACTTCACGAACCGGGTGGGGCAAGTAAATAAGTGGGTCGAGTCCTATTTGCCCCTAATTACCTCTTGTGGGATTCAAGGTCCGTTTCAGTTCATGAACCGCCAGTTATTACCTTGGGTTATCCATATTCAATAATTGGCACTAGGCCTATTGAATTAATTCCGACTCAGTTTTTCATCATTGCCCCGGGATTATTTGGTATCAAATACGCAACATAAAGATTTTCCATAAGATAAAACGAGAATGTTCATATACATCAACAATTAGAAAATAAAATAAAAGAAATGATGATTACTTGAGGCATACAAAACCTAAAGAGCTTCTCAAGTAGTGTGTGTGAGAAGTATTGTGGACTTGAGCTTTGAATCAAGCACTCAAACCTGAAGAATGCTACAAGAGAAAAAGTTAATTACTTTTTAACAATGTGTTTCCTTCGTTGTTTGTTAACAATTTCTTCTTGCAATTGTTTCACTCTTTTTCATAATTTTTTTCTTACTCCTATTTGTACTTGAAGTAGGTGTACTGCATCTAATGTATGTGCATGAGTCCTAAACCATGATCATTCTCTTAGATTCAAAGGTAAATAATTATTGTATACCAACATTCATTAATCTATTTCAAGTTTCAAGTTTCTCATTCAAGGTATATTGGTTGGTGACTATGTGTTGCACCAATATTCATGAATCTTCTTCAAGAGTTCACAATTATTAATTAATCCAGATGAATTCACATGCACAAATATCCAATAAATTATTGAAAAATAAATAACAATAGAAAATTAATAACGGAGAAAACGTAAAAACTCCGAGCCCGAGCTAATAACAATCAACTATAAACGAATCAACTTATAGTACTGTCAGACTCGACTAACTCTAATATTTTCTGACCTCCTAACTGTAATCACCAAAGCCCTCCTAAATTGCGTGCTCATGCAACAACTCCCGACCTTCTAAATTCGTCTATCTCCTATGAATTAACAAGAACACATTGTTCTCCAACAATCAGAAACTTCGATCACCTTTCTTAATTTTCAGAACTGTGACTGATGTTGTGGAAGTATGTGTTTTGGTGTTTGGTTTAAGTGAGGATAATGTTTTTCAAAGTAATGATCAAAGCAAAATGATGGTTGAACTCTAATAATGATATGGAATGATATGGAGGATGCAAAACAATGTTTCTCTCAATGTTCAACCTATAAGTTTCGTATAAGTGGCGTCTATATATATAGTAAAGAGGTTTTGGGTAGTATGGGTTGGATAAAAGCCTTGAAAAATAGGAATTAGGTTTTTTCGGAAAATACTGTCGCTCAAGCAAGAGTTCGGCAACAGGCGAGCGACAGTGTCTCGCTCGAGTGAAGTCCAGACGACAAGCGGGCGACGTTGCTTCTGTTTTTACCTCTTAAGCAACTGTAAGGCGATAGGCTAGCGAAATTGCAGCGACGTTTACTCTTTTGTTCCATACTCGAACCCTAGGACTTCTAACTTACTACTTGACCCTTTGACTTTTAAAAACTCTTTTACAACAATAATTTTGTCAAAAGATTGCCAACAACTTGAAAACCTAACAAACTCCCCCTTTAGCATTCTGTAAGAAAACAAGTATTACAAGTCAAATAGATTCATTCTAATCTACCCAAAACCAACTGTGCCAACAACTTCAAAACCTAACAAATTGAACTCTCTCCAAATGAGATTTTGGAGAGAGAATTTCTTGATAGTCAATCTCTTCTATGTTGTCCATACAAATGCTTTCAAGTGATTAATGTTACTATGTTCTTTATCTCTTTGCTTCATAAATGCTCCCCTTCTCACAGCAAATATTTCTCAACCTTAATAGCAAGTTTATCTCCTTTCAGGTTTTCATCTCCGTTTTCCTTCAAGGATTAATTCCACTTTTCCAAGCATCTGTTTTCGTACTTAGATATGTTGCAATTTTCTTGTAAGCTCAAATGTCTTCACATTTGGGGATTCAAGTCTTCCTCGAATTTTTTTTCTATCCTATTCCAAATATTTAATATTGTCGAACAGCAAATTCTTTTATTGAATGCACCTTTCTTTCTACTGTCTCAACTTCATTTCTAAAAATGAAGATTTTCCATTCTCTCAGTCTTGGTATTTCTAAAATATTTAGCCTCTTCAAGAACTTGCGATTCGCTACTAATAATTTCAGTCATGGTCTTCTCAAGTTCATCTTTGGAAACTCAGTTAAAACTTCTTCCTCTAATAATTTTAAATTTTTCTTCTCCTTTATGGAGCTTTATTTTTCCTTCATGACTTTAAACTTCGCTTGGATCTCTCAATTTATTCTTGTACACGTCTCTTCGCTTTGTCAACATCTACTCCAATTTTCACAGTTTTTCCTCCATGTTGTTTAGCTCTCACCAACCTTGTATTCCAAGTGATCAATTTCATCTTCTTCTCTTTTTCTTACAAATATGTTTTGCTTCCATTTTCAATTTCAAATTGTTACCGTTTCAATTTTAAAGCAACTAGCTGCTCATCGAGCATCATCTGGATCTCCACTTCATAGGAAGTGATCTCCTATATATCTCATGTTGGTTTAAATTTTATCGTCATAGCATCTGACATTTTTCTCAACAATATCTAGATTTATTGGTCAATAAATAAAAGCTAATGCCTTATGGTTTTTAATTCTCATTTCATTCAATTCTCCTGAAGAAATTGTGTTTTGTCTATGGTTCTGGACACCCATTTTCTACAATTTCCCACAAGTCTTGGGAATGTTGTAACACCTTTAGTTTTTCGACTCCATTGGCTGTAATTCTTCCTATTTAATTAAGGAATTTGTTGCCGCAACATGTTTGATGTCATCTCTAACAATTCCTCATCAAAACTTTGATACCACTTTGTTAGAAGCATTGTGGAATCACAATTTAAACAAGGACTCAAACTCGCAAGAATTATAAGAGAAAATGTTTACTCTTGAACATTGTGTTTCTTTACTTTTTTTTTTCTTGGATTACAATAGCTTCTTGCTTGTTTCACTCTTTTTCATACATTTTCCTTACTCCTATTAGTACTTGTAGGTGCATCGAACTTAATGTGTGTGCATGAATCCTATAGGGCTCGTAGTTGTTTTCTTCGAATAAATGGTATATAATTCTTGTGAGCAAACATTCATAAATCTATTTCAAAATTAAAGTTTATTCTTCAAGATTCATTGGTAGGTGATTAGGTGTTGTACCAATGTTCACGAATCTTCTTCACAATTCTTGTCACAAGTCTAGGTTAATTTCCAACAATGCAATATGAGCCTGGCAGGATATAGAAAGAGGAAGAAATAAATCAAAATTAATACGAAGTTAGATATTTGCAAAATATTTGAATAAGGGACGCATCATTTGGAGGGCATACACTGAATTTATCTGTTTGTAGGTTTTGTTTGTGAAATTATTTTTTACTTAAAAGGACTACTATGCTAGTAGTTCTCTTAACTTGTTGGTGGTATCACTACCAAAGAAAAGAAAAGGAAGAAAACGTTGTGTACCAGGAAGTTAGGAAACTCCACCCAATGTCATCATAAAGGAAAAAGTGGGAGAAAATTTAAAGGGTTTGTGGGTACTAATTTTTGAATTGGTTTCGCTAATCTTCCATGTATTCAATATATTGTTGACTGATTTTAAATCTATGAGTCTACCAGTTTGGTTCGTCGATTCCTCTTTGCCTTGTAGTCTAGTGAGATCCAAATTTAGCTTGACAGTATAGTTGCTATGCTATATCTTCAAGTTCTTCACGTTGAATAATGATTTGTTTATTCTATTGGGGTAATTTTTGTCTCTGAATTATGTGATTTTTCTTAACGCTCTTCTAATCAAAATAAATTATGTATCTGACAAATGAATCTCTTCTTGTTCTCTAGAACCAGTTGCATACATGCAGCTTAGTTTCAAAAGTTGCTCTTTTCCACCTCTTGCTCATATTGAAATTTAAGTTTGATGCTCTATGTTGGAGGTGGTTAATTTGTTAGGCATGAATGTTTTAGCAGGATTGAAAGATCTCAATTGCTAAATGGAGGAGTTTACTTTTTTCACTGATAGATGGCCCGGACTCGTCTTAATAACTATAGTTTGTTTAGTATGTACCAGGATTCCCAGCATAGCATACTTTTATTCATAAATAAGTATACCAAGTACTACACATACTATATATGAAGATGCTGAATTGCCTTGGTGACAAAAATTTGTGAAGCAAATTCTAGAAATTTTATAAGCTGTGAGAATGGATTTTGGTTTATTAAAATAGTTGGACATACCTTCACAATGTCTCGAAAGGCATTTGTTGGTTATTTAGACTTTAACTGGAAGATTGGACTTAATGCCGCTCATGTTTTATCTTCACTTTCTTGATATGATGAATAAGTGTCAGTGTTCAAGCTTTAGACGTCCCATCTCCCCTTCACGAAAGCCATAGACGCTGATCTGCCTCATCAAAAGTCGTCTTCTACGGAGAATAGGATGAAGATCTTGTAGTTTAGCGTATGTGGGTGTGCATGTTGGCAGGATTAGAGTTAAGATTGTTGTTTGAAGACATAGGAAAGATTTTTATTTATTTATAAGTTTGAGAGGCGTTTATAGTTCCAATCTCTGCGATTTAGTGTTCAATATTGAATTATAAATTTAATTTCGTTCTAGCGAAATAATAGAGCTAAGTTGTGCTGATGCAACTCTAAGAAATCCATAAAAAGATGATATTTTTCTGCAGAACTGTTTTTGCAACTGACATTAAACTAATGCAGCTCCTTAATTGGAGAGCTTACTCTATTCTAATTCTATATCCTTTGGCTTTATTTGACAGAGACTTGTTGTGGACGGAGAAGATCTGTTTCGAGCTGGGAAAATCCCTTCAAGTCGTTTTCTCTGCCGAAATCATCAATCAAAACCCACCCCCCATAACTATGAATAACTCATATTTTGGAATGCTGCATTATATATTGCAAATTTATACTTTGGAATTTCTTATGTTTTTTGCAAGATTCTAAACTTTTGTGTACAATTCATGCTTTATGATTGTAATTTTCTATCCCGCTTGGTTCAATTCTTTTCTTTACCATTCCTCGTCTGTCGCTTGAAAAATGAACACGAAAGAAGGGAAAACAGACCTATGTTTTGAAGAAACTTTCGAGAGCATAAACTTGGGAGTAGTAATCGCGTTAGTCGTTACATAAGCCCTTAAACGACTTATTAGCCAACCAGTCAGCTGCAGTTTCCTTCTTTTCTGATACATCTATAATCTACTTAAATACTATCAAGTTTCGATCTCGAAAGGTTACTTTTTTTGTTGATGACTTTGTAGTCTATATATTGGCATCATACTATATATGTGTTGTGTGCTCTTTATTGCTAGTTCAGCAAAAATAGTTACTGCACAAAAATATCATCTTTATATGGAAAACGAATAGTTCTGCATAAAAATATCACTCCAGAGGATGCTATTGGAAAACGAATGAATTTGATTCATGTTGACGTAGGAAGATACAATCACTTTTTTCAAAAGTTATAGCCAACATGAAAAGTGAATCAAACCTTTTATCACTCAAAGCACTATTTATTCGGAGCCCACCCCATACAAATAATCTCACCTCTACCGATCCGTCCACTCCGCTCCTTCAAATAGTCCCCATATACATAAAATATGAGCTACCTAATCAACATTGAAGTAGTAAGGCTAGATTAGAGTCGACCTGGAATAGAAGATTTCAAGAGTTGTATAATTTTTGAATACCTAAAATCGGTATAATGAACCCTTTTGAATAGGGGTCGGGAGTCCGATACTACCCTTGTCACTTCAGTCGGTTTGGATATTGCATCGAACTTGAAACACTCAAATGCTATTCTTCCGTTTCTATCGGTTACCTCGAACAAGTGTTTTACAAAAATCATATTTTTGGTTATGTGACATTTCATGTGATTTAATAGAGTTTCCATATAAAACTCGCTTTTCCTCAAAAAGGAGAATCAAAAAGAAAGTAAAATAAAAACAAACTCATGGGGACAAAACCAGACATGGCAGTTGGAGAGGATTGATCAAGATCTAATAGTACAAGTTCACCTCGTTCGACAGAAGAAAACGTACCGTAGTGGCAGCTGCAATGGCCCGACCCCGACCCCCAGCCCCCAATGCCGACACCGACCCTACTTATATTCTTCTACTTTTGTTAGAAAGCGAATGCTGGTTTTGTCCTTTGGGATTAGGAACAAACTGTGCGGCCCTCGGCGGCCCCTCCTTCGACCGGGAATAATCGTGAGCACATATTGAAAGAAACATAAATTGTGGGTCCTCCACAGTAATTACACGTATCTGCCATTGGCTAATTAATATTCTTTATGTCGAATGGTAGGTAAACAGTGTAAATTTAGTTACTTCAGTAACACTGAATTTCATAAATAAATATTTCTTTTATTTTAATTGACATAAAGTATAATCCCCTTGGCCCTTGCATTGAACTTTGGACCACCCCATTTAAGAAT
>CAIGRT010067401.1:0-20566 GCA_903798405.1 Fraxinus platypoda | reverse complement strand
ACACTTATTATATAGAAGAGATATAGATAGATACTTTTGCGTTTCACTACACCTTCATATTTTAAAGAATCGTCTGAAACTCTAACTAAAGTATGACTTGATTTTTCATTATCTCAATTGAAGCAATGTGTCTCACTATATCCTATTCGGAAAACCTATTATATTTATAGGTAGTCGATGAAACTAATAGTTTTCTATTTATGAGATCCTCTTAAATTTAAACAAAAATAGAGAATGAAATTACTAGAACTTTATCGATCACGGCTTATTGAGCGAATTCGCCAATTACAACACCGTTAAGTTTGGTAAAGTAATCAATCTTAAGATGAAATTTAAAACTCGACATAGTATTAGAGCTCAAGAAGCTTAATCAACAAATTAAGTCAATAAACTCAAAAAGGTAAAAAGATTTCAAGATTGATATTGTTAAACTAGTCTTTCAAGTAAAATCTAACATGATTTCAATAAAAAAAAAAATTATAATCAACGTATAAACATTTGATCTACTCTTAGAATTGTTGATTTTGAATCTCAAAGACTCAATAATTTGTTGCATCTAATGATGTGAACCCACGTAGCAATAAAAGCTATGAAACCCACAAAAAACTGATTTAACCCAAAAAAAGTCAAGAAATCAACATTTAAGTTTGATTCAAAAATATTGAACCAAGGAAACAACAATTACAAGACTCAAGAATATCACTCGATTTGTTTGAACGTCACAAGAAAATAATAATTTTGATATCTTCTGAATTAATTGGAAGAAGAAGAAAGCAATAATGCCTTGTAATAATCTCTCAATAATTGTGTATTTTACAATAAATATAATGAATCATATTTAGAAACAACTCATAAAACCTAACTGGAAAACCGAATTAAGCAAAAATAAAAAAATAATTTTTTTTAAAACTTAAATAGAAGATTAAACGAAATAATCGCACCTTAATAGAGTCTTCATTAACCTCCAGAGCATGGAAGTTCTGACAATTTCTGAAAAATCTGGAGATATGTGTGTTCGGATTTGCATAAGGTAGCCCGTAGAATTGGAGAGTGTTTTTCTGTTGGAAAGTTTGAATTTCCAATCTGATTTTAGCTGCTTTTGCCGGTGGAAAGAATTTACTACAGAATTTTCTGGTCAATTCTTCCCATGTAGTAATGCTTCCATGAGGTTCTGCGTCTGACCACTCCAATGCAGCATATCTCAGTGTATATGAAAATAATCGCAATTTAATAGCGTCTTCGTTAATCCCTGGAGTATGGAAGTTCTGACAATTTTTGAGAAATTTGGAGATATGTGTATTCATATTTTCATGAGGTAGCCCGTAGAATTGGAGAGTGTTGCTAATCAAATTGATCTACTATGCCTATCTAAAAATTATTTATCTCAAAATCTGAATACACAATACAGGAACGCACAGGCGTGGCTATGGGCATTAAGAACATTGAGACTGACAAGTCTCTTTCGTTTATTTCTCCTCATTCCTGCTGCTGATTCGGTGGCGCCACTACTCTTGTGGCCACTTGTCCAATTGGCTGAATAGGAATAAGAATATTTTGATCGTCGCCATTTGATGTTGCTATTTTTGTTTGTGTTCCTTGCGTCTTCGTCTGAAAGTACGTTCTATTTAAGAGTCAAACGGTTCAAGATCGTTGCCTTGGGTACGAAGCATACAACGAACACTTATTTTTTCTTTTTTTAATAAAAGAATCAAAATCAAAATCAAATCAAATCAAATAACAATTAAAAATAAAATAAACTAAGACTAAAAGTAACTAGTCTCCGGCAACGACACCAAAAACTTGTTGCATTTTTTTATATCGCAAATGTACGATATCGTAACAAGTAGTATAGTGGACCTTTGAGCCCATATATTGTTCCCACGAGGACTATACTTTAGGACTTAATCTAATTTTTCTAACTCCTATTTGACAAAAGCAATTAAATATTTATGATAATTGTGAATTTTTTTTCCTAATTACTTTCAACTAATTGAAAATATAAAATGATTGCAAATAATGGATAATTGAAAATTCAAATATATGATGAATATTAAGGAATAACAATTTCATCTATTGATCACATTGATTCTTAATTCAAGATTTATAACATAATGTAGTGTTTGATAGAATTCTTCTATTGTATTCAATTTACCCATCTCGATTTCTCATTTGAGCCTATTTAATTAATTCAATTCCATATCTCTATGTGAATCAACTTTAGTTAAACGAAACACTGGTTTTAAGAATTCATATTATGANCTCATTTGAGCCTATTTAATTAATTCAATTCCATATCTCTATGTGAATCAACTTTAGTTAAACGAAACACTGGTTTTAAGAATTCATATTATGACCGCAATAATTAGTATACGTATCTATACACGTTATACTAATTTATCGAATTTTATTATATGGTCTAAGCATCAAACTCACATCTCGATTCGTAAGAGACTCACATAATCATTAAATTATTGATCGGATAATTTAATGTATTAAACTCATAATAAAATCAACACATATATAAATAAATCACATAAATTTTGAATAAAAAAATAAAGGATCACAAGTCGACTATATTATTTTCCCTAATATAAAAATTAGTTATTTATATTGTAAAAATAAAAACACGCAAAAGTGGAAAGATATAACCAAAAATTGACGAAATGTAAAAATTTATGGTATTTGCTTCTCTTTTGTTCTTTCTTCTTTTCTCTCTCGTTTCCGCCTTTTTTTTTTCCTTTCTTCCTTGTCCTTTCTTCTTCTTTTCTTCTTTTTCTTTTTCTTTTTCCTTCTCTCTTCTCTCTTTTTTTCTTTTCCTTCTCTATTTTTCCCACAACCATCTGTTCTTCTTTTTTTTCTCGCGCCGCTTTTTCTGTTTTCTTTCTCCTTCCCTCTTTTTTTCCTTGTCTGCCGTGCATGAATATAATATATATTATATATATATCTATGTAGGTTTAATTTGGACCTCTAATTAAAATTTTCAATGCAAGTCTATTGAGACTCATTTAATTCGAACACATTTAATATAATATTTTTCTCCAATGTTTCATCTTTGAATTTTGCCATTATTCGTCACTTTTGCATTCTTTTCTCCAATTTTTCATTAAACAGAAAGTTGCACCTACAAAATACAATATAACATAAATTAGGTAGAATTTTATCCAAAAGACAATAAAATATCATGATTTAGGATCTCGAATAAATGTAAAAACTACACTTATCGCCGTTCTTTGATCATCATCAACATCGCCTGTCAATTTTTCTTTGATCATCAACACCAGCATCATTTAGGAAATCTTAATCCTATTTAGGAATATTCGTTAACTCAAGATGATTATTTATCAAAATGTATAACAGTTAATAAATTTACAATGGAAGCATCTTGTAGCTGTCCTTCCTTATATATATGTGACAGTAGTAACTTCCCTTCATATATATCAATGTAGCTTATCAAATTATGCATATATTATAGGCGTATTCAGTTAGCATCAATACAGGCAAATTGGTAAACTGGAAAATAACAAGATGTTTTAAATCACATTAACATTACTCAGATACCTGTATTGAATGAAAATTACATATTCTTCACAATAACAAAGTCAAGAACACAAATTACAGTCGCTAATATGAACATCAATATCCTTAGCATATATTACAGTCACTAGTATGAACACCAACATCCTTAGCATATATTACAGCCACCCAAATGAACACCAACATTCTTGAGTTCACCAACTACACATAACAGATCACATATTAAACATCAAAAGCGGTAGGGATGCATCCTCAGAAAATATAACTACTCATCATACCGGTCCCCTCCCTTTCTTATCCAGTTCCACACTTCCATTGGCATTGCGTATTGTCACGTGCAATGAAATCTCAATATTTTATTCTTCAGTTACCCGACAAAGAGATTGAAACAAACAAGGCAACTGTTGAACTTTTTCGAGCGCCGCATGATTATTCGAGCGAGTTCATGGTAACGATACTTGATCCGCCGCTTGATTCTTTGTCATCAAACCATTCCCAAAATTTACAGTTAGCACTGTAGCAATTGAACAATTTTCCCTTGTTTTTCGCCTTCCTCTCGACCTCGAAGCACTTCACAAAGCCAATTTTACACTAGGGGCATCGCCAGTTCTTCAGGAAATATGCAAAGAAGTGCCCCTTCTCTCGACAGCTATGACATAGCGTAGAGTCCTTACCAGGTATACTGCACACCAATGAACCACATATTACGCTACAGTAGACAAAAACCACAAAACACTGTAAAATTGATCTCAAATTCAAAACTCAGACACGATTAGCGTTCTTCTTCCAACACGGTTCGACAAATGATTGTACTAATTGAAAACATTACTTGTTCGTAATGAAATTTGAACTAATAATGAGCACCATCAAAATTGGAAGAATAACATCGGGTTACTTTGGAACAAAGTTTAATTATTCGAGAACAGTAAAAACGAAGGTTCTTTATTATTAGAATCTATTGTACCATTACATTATGTATTGTATCGGTGCTTTCTATTATATAGTTGATAATTAGTTTCACTATTTTGTTAGTTTGCCAGCTAGACTTTGCCAACTGGATAGTTTGTTAGATTTGGCGCCATCTCCAGCATTGTATATATAGATAGCCTTCGTGTAAAGCTTCTGTGTAAGTAATGAGAATTTCAGTTCCATAATCTCCCTCTTTCATTCTAATGTGGTATCAGAGCAAACAATTCCAGTTTGCGTCTTATTCTTATTCAGCTTCTTCTGATTATTCTTCAGTTCCGATTGCACAAAAATCAATGGATTCAATACAACCTAATACATGTTCAGATTTGCAGTCGTCGATGGGCAACTCAGCAATTGGTAAATTGTTGAGCCCCTATTACTTGCATAATTTTGATAGTCCCGGAATTGTTCTCGTATCTCAGTCGCTCACAGGAGACAATTATTCATCTTGGAGTCGTGCAATGACAATTGCACTTTCGGTGAAGAACAAGCTCTCGTTTATTGATGGATCCATGAAGAAACCAGAAGATGATGGTCCTGATGCAAGCCCTGACTTGATCAGTTCATGGATTCGTAATAATAATATGGTTATTTCATGGATACTTAACTCAGTTTCTAAGGAAATTTCAGCAAGTATTATCTATGCATCTACAACTTATGAGATCTGGAATGATCTCAGAGAAAGATTTCAACAAAGCAATGGGCCACGAATTTTTCAATTGAGAAAGGATCTAATGAATTTGACACAAGATCAGAATAATGTTAGTGTATATTACACAAAATTGAAGACTATATGGGAGGAGTTAAGCAATTTTCGTCCTACCTGCAACTGTGGAAGATGCACCTGTGATGGTGTCAAAGAGATGAATAAGTATTATCAGATGGATTATATCATGTCTTTCTTCATGGGGTTAAATAACACCTTTTCTCAAGCCAGATGTCAGATCCTTCTTATGGATCCTATGCCACCTATTAACAAGGTTTTTGCTCTAATATCGCAGGAAGAAAATCAGAGGAAGCTCAGTACACAGTCATATGCGAATGATGTTAACAATGTAGCAGCATTTGCCTTAAGATCTGATAACTCGAAATCTGCATCCAATCCTCATTTTCGTGGTCATGGGAATAGGCTAGGTAACTATAATAACTTCAAAAGGAAAGAGAAACCTTATTGTAGTCACTGTAAATTTCATGGTCATTCCATAGATAAATGCTATAAAATTCATCGGTACCTTCCAGGATTTAAATCAAAATTGAAGGATAATTTCTAGAATAAAAGCGCTTTTAATTCTGTTAATCAATTGACAGCTTCTTCCCATGTTGATCAGCAGCCGAACATGGAGAATTTTATACAGAACCTGAATGCCAATCAATATCAACAGCTAATGAACATGTTGTCTAGTCATTTAACTACGAGCTCAGATGTTGATTCTGCTGCTCAAAGCAGGCACAACACTTCAGGTACATGCCATTCTATTTCAATTAATCTTATTTTTGTCACTAAGGAGTTGTGGATAATAGATTCAGGAGCCACAAGACATGTGTGCTCCATTGCTGATGCTTTTATAAAGTTGAGGCCAGTTGATAATGCAAGTATCATATTGCCAAACCACACACAAATTTCAGTCAGTTTGTGTGGTGACATCAGACTGAGCCCAACTCTACTGCTTCATGATGTGTTATTTGTACCACAGTTCAAATTCAATATGCTGTCTGTCAGTGCATTAACTGTTGGATCTCAGCTCACTATAAGTTTTTTTCATGATCACTTCATCATTCAGGAAGCTGCCACCAGTAGGATGATTGGCATGGGTGATAAAGTTCAGGAGTTGTATGCTCTTAATAGCATGGAGCTTAATTCAGTTTCAAATGTTTTTGTTGGTAGTGTTTCTGCTCATGTATGGCATAATAGACTTGGCCATTTGTCTTTTAAAAAATTGGATGTGTTAAAAGATCAAGTAGGTTGTGATGTTTCCAAATTGAATAAACATCTCCCTTGTTATATTTGTTCTATTGCAAAATAGAGAAGATTGTCATTTGAATCGAATAACAAGATGTCTAGTAAACCATTCGACCTTTTGCATTGTGACATATGGGGGCCGTATCATGTTTCGTCTTACTCAGGATATAAATACTTCTTAACCCTAGTTGATGATTGCTCTAGATTCACTTGGATCTACATGTTGAGACAGAAATCAGATGCTGTGAGTGCATCACATCATTTTTTTAACATGGTTAATACACAATTTAATGCTAAAATCAAAAGGTTCAGATCGGATAATGCTCAGGAGTTATCGTTCAAGGATTTTTTTGCTGAAAATGGGGTAGTACATTAGTTTAGTTGTGTTGAAACTCCTCAACAAAACTCGTTCAAGGATATAAAGGAGATGGTGTTCTGTACTGCAACATAAAACTCCTTATGAGGTCCTCCATGGTTGCAATACTGACTATTCCATTATGAGAGTATTTGGCTGTTTGGTTTTTGCTTCTACTCTCAGATCACATAGGGACAAGTTCCAGTGAAGAGCAAAGTTGTGTTTTTATAGGGTATCCATTAGGAATAAAAGGGTATAAATTGCTTGACGTTGAATTAAGACAAATTTTCGTGTCCAGGGATGTTGTGTTTCATGAAGAGAAATTTCAATTTCAAACTATTATTCACATTGATCAATTTCTAGATCCATTTCCTGATCTTGTAATGCCATTACCTTCTAATATTCCTCCACTGATGATCATACTTCTTCCTCTGCTAACACTACTATTCTTCCTACACCTAATGATAATCAAAGCATTCCCTTCTCTGAGGTACATCATTCTTCAACCCCTTTTGCCTCCAATATACCTACTGCTTCTCATTTACCCAGGCTTTGTATTCATGACAATCGAAAAACCCGAAGAGCTTCTAAACCACTGAAATACCTTCTTGACTATCACTGCAACTTAATTTCCCATTCTAATAATCCCGTTCTTCATTCACAATATCACATCAGCCATTTTGTCGCATACCAAAATCTGTCTGAACCTTACAGACCTTCATTCTTAACGTTTCAGCTCACTTTGAACCTCAGTTTTTCCATCAGGCTATAAAACTTCCACAATGGCGTGATGCCATGAAGCTTGAGTTGGAAGCCATAGAACTCAACCACACCTGGTCTGTGGTGCCTTTACCCTCTGAAAAACACTCTGTTGGATGTCGATGGATATATAAAAATAAATATACCTCAGATGGATCCCTTGAATGGCATAAGGTACTCCTTTTTGCAAAAGGCTACACACAAAGGGAGGGTTTGGATTATTTTGATACATTTTCCCCAGTGGCAAAGAATGTGACCATCAAAGTATTGCTTACTCTGGCTACTCATCAGAATTGGCACCTATTTCAATTGGATGTGAACAATGCGTTCCTTAATGGAGACTTATTTGAGGAAGTCTACATGGATCTTCCTCTTGGTTATGAAAATCTTAAGTCCTTCAAGCAGGGAGAGAAAATGGTATGCAGGTTACATAAGTCCATCTATGGACTTAAACAAGCCTCACGGTAGTGGAATGAAAAGTTCACCAATACTCTAATTCAGTTTGGCTTCAATCAGTTTAAAGCTGACTATTCTCTCTTCACAAAAGGATCTGGTGACAACTTCCTGGCTTTGATTGTGTATGTGGATGATATTTTAATAACTGATCCAAATCTGCAGCTGATTGCTTCATTGAAAGCTTTCTTACGGTCCCACTTCAAACTCAAAGATTTGGGACATTTAAAATATTTCTTGGGGATAGAAATTGCGCGTTCAGCTTCCGGGATAGTTATATATCATAGGCAATATACTTTGCAGTTACTGGAATATGCGAATTATTTGGACTGCAAATCAGTAAGTAGTCCTATGGAGACAAAGTCAGTTCTCAGCATTCATGAAAGAGAATTATTACAAGATCCTACCATTTATAGGAGGCTGATTGGGAAGCTTATATACTTGACATTGTCAAGGCCAGACATTACTTTTGCGGTCCACAAATTGAGCCAATATGCTTTCCAACCGAGATTGCCACATTTGAAGGCAATTCATCATCTCTTGCGATACTTAAAAGGACACCCTGGACAAGGTATTTTGTTCCCCTCCCTCAGACACCTTTTGCAGTATGAGCTTTCTCTGATGCTGACTGGGGGTCATGTGTTGATACGAGGAAATCAACTACAAGTTTCTGCATCTTTGTTGGTGATTCAATGGTATCATGGAAATCAAAAAGGCAACAAACCATTTCTCGTTCTTCTGCTGAAGTAGAGTACAGAGCTATTGCAGCCACTGTCAGTGAGATTCTTTGGATTCATCAACTGCTGAAGGATTTTCGAGTTACTAACACTTCACCTGCTACCATCTATTGCGACAATCATGCTACCATTCATATAGCCACCAATCCCCTTTTTCACGAAAGGACAAAACATATCGAAATAGACTGCCATTTCATCCGTGACAAAATCACTGCGGGAGTGGTGAAACTCCTTCCTGTTCGATCAAAGCACTAGCTTGCAGATGCTTTCACAAAAGCACTTCCAGCCACCGCATTAAACTCTTTGCTGTCCAAGATGTGTGTAAATGACATTTACGACACATCTTAAGGGGGCGTATTGGAATCTATTGTACCATTACGTTATGTATTGTATCAGTGCTTTCTATTATATAGTTGATAATTAGTTTCACTAGTTTGTTAGTTTGCCAGCTAGACTTTGCTAGCTGGATAGTTTGTTAGATTTGGCGCCATCTCCAGCATTGTATATATATCTGCCTTCGTGTAAAGCTTCTTTGCAAGTAATGAGAATTTCAGTTCCATAATCTCCCTATTTCATTCTAATATTTATACCAAATACATCATAATTACAGAATGTTTGCTGGAGATTTTGCTGAAGGCGATGGATGGCATCGGAGATGGACTGTCCTGTTGCACACGATGGAGCTTCTGTCTTGTGTAAAAAAAAAATTACCAACCGTGCGATTAACCTAAGGTGGGAAACCCAAACATGGAGGTGATTGCTAAATTAACTATCGGCTTCTAATTCCAGTCGAGATGGAGGAGTGCAGTGTCAGTGGACATCAAAGAAATTTTTCGCCTTCGAGGGTTTTCTTTGATTTAGGGGTAAGTGAAAATGATAAGGTTTCTTTCAAATTGGGCCGGTTCAAAGTTTTGACCCAGCTTTTTTTTCTTCTTTTCATAAACTTGCCATGTCATCATGTCAACCACCAGGTAAAGTAAAGGGTACAAATAGCACGATTGCAAACGAAAATAAGTTAAAAGATTGTTCAGTGATGCATGTAAGAAAGTGTGCCAAATAATATTGAGTTACAAAATTAAATTAACATCTTGTTGACCGTATTGCCCAAACCTATTGTTCATAATAATTTATGCCCTTAACTCACATGATGCAATTTTTGGATAGCTATGTGATGTGGAGAGAAATAATAATATCAATTAATATGTTTAATAAAATGTGTGGATATGAGATCACTTTATTGACCTTTATAATTTAGTGTCATCTCACATGAGGATCTTCTCCAATTTGTACATATAACGTTACTCATATTTTAATGCATTGGACGAGAAATAAACGGACACATTACCTGTCACCTAGATGATAGAAGGACTATATGTTAGGTCCTAATTGTAATTGCTATTTCCATGTTCAAAATCATGAGTTATTAAGTTGTAATTAAAGTCAAAATATTCAAGAATTGGTAGTATAGGTCATGAATGAGTCATAGATGTCAAATAGGGATCGAGGAGAAAAAGTCGGCACATTAGTATTCGCTGCATACCAAATGGTGGTAGAGCGCTCAGCATAGGGGTACAGACGCTCACTAAGTACGACCTTAGCGCTCGAGCTAAGGAGTCACAGCCTGCAAAGCACGAGGAAAGCGCTCAAGAGGCGATTACGTCTAAAAAAATCCTAGGTTCGCGATTTCAGGTGTTTTCCCAATCCTATTCAACCTCAAACACTACATACTATAAATATCCAATCATAGGTTTGTCTCAAAGTGCGTTGAATCATTATTTCATATTAAAGATCATATTATTGAAAATCCAAATAACCTTTCAGAGATCGGTTGATTCAACCACATGATCAATTCATCATAATTCATCACAAATATTATTTCATTATTGGTTGAGCCTTACTTTCAATCAAGAGAACATCCTTTGAGGATCAAACATTGATTCCATTATTTTCTTGCTTTAGCCAAAAATTAAAACACAAAAAGACCATTAGGTCAAACACAACAAACCATTACCTTCTCCAATAAGCTTTCAAAGTTCTGAAGTTGGAAAGAGACAACTTGAAGTTTCAGTTTTTTCGGAATGAGTTCGATCTTGGCAATTCATGCAGTGGGAAAAGTAGCCCAATTATTGGAAAGTGGTGGTTGCACAATCGAAGAGGTTCTTCAGTGATTTACAAGTTGAGTGGACAGAGTTAGCTAAAATTTACCCATGTCTGGAACAATTGTAAGTTAATTTTTCTGGTAAATCTTTTTGGCAATTGAAAAATGTATGCAGAAATTTGTGGGAATTTGTTTCCTTTATATTCCAAACTAGGCTATGTTACTTTGCAGAAATTTGTGGGGATGTATTTCATCAAAGGACAACATTTTTTTCTACAATGCCTGCACCTATATCTAATTCTTCCTTAAAATGACGAATGAAGGTAGAGGTGGGTGTGTGGCAGGGGGACGGTGGTGGTTTTTGGTTTTGAGGTGGGTGGGATGTGGAAGGAAGATGAACTGTGTTTTCTTCTTCTTCTTTTTTGACTTAATTCTTTTATTTTAGTTATTTTATATGTAAAATATAAAATTACATTTTTACCCTTTTAAAATTAGTCAACATTTGGTCAAAATTTTGTTTTTTGTCAACTAACGGTCAAACTAACAGTTTTCATCCACTTGAACTCCAGATGCGATATTTTGAAAGGTTTGGTACCGTGGGTGACACAAATGAAAAATTTGGGCAAAGTCTTCTACTTAATGAAAGGTTTGATACCGTTGCTGGAATTTTCCCAAATAATAATGACCATTATATATATGGTTTCACTGGAAGTTATAAATTGATTAAGATACAAATTCTACCATAAATACGATTTATCTAATTATTCTGATAAGATTAAATGGTCATAAATAATTATCTCATCCTTTTATAATATTGTCCATTTGATGACTATCTACACAATAACTAACTCATTAAAAATCTAAATTGGGAAAAATCAGTGAAACAAAAATACCAAACAAAAAAAGTACAATTTATTGTAAAAAAAATTGGAGCAATAAAATGCTCACTCGTTAAAATCTTGTCAGGAAAAATCTAATGGGACGAAATTTGAGCGAAGGAAGAAGGGTACAGTTACACCCCTAATTTCAATTAAAGAAAATCCAAGTATCGAGCCATCCGTTTTTTGTAAATCAATATCTTCAATATCATGAATCTGGTGAAGTATGTTTCATGTTGTCGTGTTACAACCTTCAATCATTATCATTTTTCATACAAAATATTTATCAATCTTTGATGATTATAGTAACATGATCATTCAGTAAAAAATGGATCTTGTTGTTCTGTTCAAAAGTCTCATACAGAATTTGTAATATAAAATATTATTATTTCGAAAGTAAATATTTTGTAGGTTATGAGCATTCGTTACACAAAGAATATGTCTCATTTAATCCTCACTGAAAAACCTGTGTGAATTTATAATCAAGGAAAAATAGTAAATTATTCTTTTAAACTTTTAAAAAGTTGTTTCATTAAAAATTTTGCCAGAAAAACTCAATAGGAAAAAATATTGGCTAAGAAAACAGAACACAATGAATATGCATTCCCCCTCACGATAATATCATTTGAATTATATGTTTCGAGCATAAAATCCTTTAGGTATAGTGTTAATATTCATATCAGTTGAGTTAACTATAATCTATTTATTATACGTATATTAAATTTCATACATTATCAAGTTGACAAGATATAAACTTGTCATTGTATCCAACATATGATAATTTATCTATTTATTAAGTCTTTATGAAAGTCAACATTTTAGAGTTGTGCATTACATGTTACCACTTCATTTTGCTCATTTCTTTTTCGCATAAATAAACACCTTTACGTGTTCAGATTGCATTTTCAGAACTTTAAATTTCTCTAGTAAATTCAATTTTCTTAAGATTGTGTCATTTTATTTGGACAATTATTTCTACGCTAACACTCTTCGATAAATTTTCTTAAATAACCCTTTTATCATTCATAACATGAAGTGTTGCATTATGTAAAAAAAATGTCAACAACTTTTTCTTTTCGATTCTATTTATATATTCATAATGATATAACTTATTGAGATATAACAATTTTAATATTTCAAGTATGTGAACCTCTTATAAAGTTTTATTATCTATATATACTCACCAAGAGTATATGCATACTCAATGAGACCATCTTTACTATTTGCTTCATTTTATTTTGAAGATTTTTGTTCTAAAATCAAATGTTATCACACTTTAGATGTGATTTATTGAATACAATGTACACTACAACAAAAACAACCTACCGTAGACCTTTTGCAACGTTTGGACGTGTGTTGAAAATCGAGGTGTTGCCGTATAGTAGAAAGATACGACAACGTTTAAAAAACGTCGCGAAAGTTGTTTAGAAAACTTTGCGAAAGGGTTCTTTGGCAACGTTTTTTAAACGTTGCCAAAAACCTACAGCAACGTTACCTTTTTGCAACGTTTAGAAAACGTTGCGAAAGGGGTCTTTAGCAACGTTTAAAAAACGTTGCCGTATGTCATATTACAGTTTTTTTTTAATGTAAATTGACCAGCAAAATTGAAAATACTCATTTCGAACAAATTTTAAAATTGCATAAAAATTGATAATTTCATTACAAATTTTTGAATCCATACAAGTGAACATTAAAATGTAATATATCACCACCTAGATAAAAAAGAGTTTCAAAATGAAATAAAATTTTGGACAAACAAAGCGGATATGAAAATGCTACTCTAAGAACTTCACAGCATTCTCACTACATTTAAAAGAACTTGCATTAGCCGCTTTTCATCACCAATGACATACTCGGCAAATATGATGACAAACTCAATGTAATGGACAACTTCACAGATGCTATAGGCTTTATCAAGTTAAAGGCCTGCAAAAAGAAGCAAAGTTAGCCAAATATATCAAGCAAGGTAACCAAAGTAAACTATAATTTATTGTAGTGGAAATCATTTAACTCCAAATAGGCTTTGCATCCCAAAAATAAAATAAAAGGAGAAGAGAAGAAAAGAAAAGAAAAGAGAAGGCTACTTACATGTTTGGAAATCTTTCCATCCCAAGAAAGTTGTGAATAAAAAATGATCAATTACAGCTGGATTCAAGGAGAAAAGAAACATTCCTAATGTAAACAAAAGTTGAATAATACTGCAAAGAGTTTTTTTCCTTTTGCAAGTCATGTGAATATTTTTCCTTTTGCAAGTCATGTATGGGTTTTTTCTTTCCCAAAAAAATATGTAAGAGACACACGGTAATTTTCCTCTAAGGAATCACAAAATATCACCAAGGGGGAACTTGTTCCCACAAATTCACATAAATTGTAACTATATGTACACCCAAAATTACTATAATCACAATACTACTCTAGTGTAAGTTTGTACAAAAACAAAACTAAGCATTTAGTACCAATACAAAGCTCCAAAGCAGTAATTATTCATTTCATGCAACAACAACAGTATGATCTCATATACATGCCAAGATTTTAGCCAAAACTTAAAATCAATCTTTAACAAATTCAGGCTGAATTAAAAGCTGTGAAGATTTCGAAACAAAAACAACATCAAAAGCCATTTAACCCATACAAATTCATTCTTGAACAACACCAATATTGTCTTCTCCACATTGTGTAAACGTATGCATGCACATAATACTGCATTTTACAAAAACCATCACCATGCTCCTAAAAGGTACAATTTGCATCTCCAAATTCATCTTTTGTCACCCAATCTTTTTTCTAGCTCATTGCATATCCATTAAAAAGTATCTAATTGAGTAGTCCATAGTCTTACATAATTCATGACATGCTAAACTTGAGGGCTCATAAGTACCGGTTCCGTCAAGTCACCAAATTGGTTACATTTCGAATAAATATATTAACACAAACAAATTTTGAATACTCAATCTTGTTGTAAAGCAGCTATAAATAATGTGTAAGTTTTACTGAAGAAAATAAAATCAATTGAACGAATGAAAATGAACACACTGACCATTCTAGGAAATTGGCGCCTTCTCTCCTCGAATTTCTGATTCATCTTTGTGTTTTCCCATTTAACTCGCAAGTATTAGAAACACAACAATGGGTGCATATTACACAAACAAACCCAAAGTTAATGTTGGAAGAACTACAAACAATCCTAAGTTTTTTGACACTGCATCGAAAGCTACCCCAATTATACTCACAGTCAACTCCATTCTATGCCAATTCACTACGAAAATCCAAACAATCACCCCAATAATCACCCCATTTTGCCTATGCTCAAGTCCATCTTTTAAATATGGACCAGCTACGAACACACAGCCAATTGTTAGTCTACAAACGAGTAAATAAATTCTCTGAATACACACATACCTAAGAGAAGGAACAGAGAGAAAATGGTGAAGAAAGATAGCATAAGGGTTCCCTTGATTCTGGACAAAATTGAGAAGAGGGATAAACTAAATAAATCATGAATTCTCGATTCTTGACAAAATTGCAGGTGACCCATGGTGGTACTGGATGCGCTTGATTGAGAGGAGTGGAGTGGTGGTGGTCCGCGATCAAAACGGTGACCAATGACGATGGAAATATAGCGAAAATCGTGACTGGTCGCGCGGTATTGGGTGGTGATTGGGGCTATTTTCGACAACTCTGTGGCCAGGTGATGACAAAAGGTTGAAGATGGAGGTGAGGGGGTTCAAATGGTAGTGGCGTCTAGTGGTCTCAGTGGCGGGTAGTGGTTGATTGTCGAGGAAGAAGGCAGAGGTTCTTCTGGCTCTCTAACGTTGGAGAAAGATGGGGTTGTTTTCCGTGTTTTCTGAATTTCCCGTGTTTTGGCTTGAAAACATCAAATTTTAAGGTTTTAAATTTTTGAAATTAAATTTTTTAATGTTATAAAATTATTAAACTACTGCTTAGTCTAGGTTAAAGTTTTAAGTCAAAATTAAAAATTAATTTTAATAACACATTTTATATGATTCATGAATTTTTAACCACATATTTCATCAATTATTTTCAAAATCCACTAAAGATCTTTTAATCTATACGAAATAGGGTTATTTTTGGTTTCCATATATAATTTAATTTGGAATGTGATTGATTCATTTAAATGGGTTAGAATATTATTTGCAATGTTTGACAAACGTTGCGACAGGTCTTCGTTGCTAAAGGTAAGACATGTCGCAACGTTTGTCAAACGTTGCTAAAGGTAAAACATTCCGCAACACTCAATAAACGTTGCTAAAGGTGTCTACAGCAACATTTTTCTAAAAATCGTTGCCAAAACTCATTTATATTAACCAATGACAACATTCACTTACTAAAGTGTTACGAAAAGACCCTTTTGACAACATTTGTGCCTTTTTAATGTTGCAAATGACTATTTTTGTTGTAGTGGTAAACATAATGTTCTTCTAGAACATCAATTCGTAATGGAGCATATAAAAGTGGTACGTGCATGGGATATTCTTAATATTTTTATCAGTAAATGTATCTAAATAAATTACCTTTGAACTTCTACTTCAAATTGTCTTGTGCGGGGGTCTAGATAATATAATGATGCATTTTCTTAATCATCTCACTAATATTTAAAAAAATTGTCCAATCAAATTGACAGCCAACATATCACATTATAAAATATCATCATTTAGGACTTAAAATATCAAGGTTTCAAACTAAACATGTTAAATTTTTTTAATGTCCATCTCATTTCATTGTGATTGAGAGATTGTATATATATTGTACTATCACAAAATCATAAAATGCAAATATTATGCTCTAATAATAAGTCTAATATAGCAGGAAAAACTTTGATATTTATATGATGTTATATGTTTTGCTACATATAAAATAGCATTTCCTAAACAAAAATGGAAAGCGCTTTATTATCAATAGTAATGATTTAAAAATTAGTTGAAGACATTCAAAAAATAACAATGTTAAACTATTTTAAGTCATCCCAACTAACATTTATTAAAAGTTTGAAATTTAGTCTTACTAGCATTAACAGGAATTGACGTCTTCATTGCATATTTTACAAATTACGCTCATAATTTAAAATTTAAGCGACTAATCTCGCAAATTTAGGTTGCAAATATATAATTATATCTTTCAATTATCTAGTAGATGTATCTATTAGGATATAAATAATATCTACATGGTCAACATAGATGGATATCACCTTAATTAATTATCAAGATTATAGGGATCCAATGCCAACTTTAGCTAGTGATGTTCCACAACCAATTTCATAAAGAGAACAAGCATCATATGTGAATTAATAAGATTGAAAAGTCTTTGGGTTCTTCAATTAATATTTATTCAAATTTTCATTTTTCATTATTATGATCAATTATACAAAACTGTAAAATATCTAAGTTATTGAACTTTTGGTTTAATACAATATTTTTTTTCAATTGTACTAATTGTACTAATATTAATTTTGAGTTTTTTTTTTTTTTTTGTCATTCGAAGATTCATAACAATTGATCATACAATATTCCTCAAAAACTATAATATTTAAAGATGGTATATAAATTTATGCTTCCCGTGTAGCATTAATACAACATTCTTTTATATAAATATAAAATTGTGGTTTTTTGGGACATACAATTTTTTTCTAAAATATTGGTAAATATAAAGTTGTGCTTTGAAAAAACGACCAATATACTTTTAGTATAATAGAATATTTTGTATATAAGTTATGAATCTCTAGGAGCATTAACTTATTTATGAGACTTAAAACTTGCATAAAGTTAATCTTCGAAACTAAATACAACATTCTTCTACAATATTTACTTGTATAAAACTTTAATTTTTCATGAATAATAAAAGAATATTCTCTCTAAATATTCATATAATTCGTTTTCAAGAATCAGAGTCAACAGGGGTGGAGATGATGCATCTCATATCAAAGACAATAACATCTTCATCATCGTCGCTCAAATTAGTCGAGTTCCTCATCTGAATGGTTAATAGGGTTGATTATGAAATATTCATTGGTCTCGGAGTTAAAAGTAATGGTGCTTGATCAAGAGAGGGTACTATGAGGGCATCGAGAGGCAATATGACCTCAATTCAAATAGTTATGACACACGATTGAAGATGTATGGTGCGGAAGGAAGTGAAGGATGCAGGCTGACTCTCATTAGTTTCGATGGAAGTGTAGGTGAGTTCAATAATGACCCAACAATTGTACAAGATTGGATTGACACTGGGATAGTACCAAAAGCGATGGATGAATTCAAACGGGATTGGCAAGGGTCGACTTAGGTCGAAGGACCACGCCAAAAGAGTACCGTTCATATTTGAGAGCTTTGTGGGAAACATCCTTTAAAGAGTAACGACAAAGTATGATGACATGTTGTTTGAGATCAAGCCTTTGGCCATTAAGAAATCTAATTATAGTGATGTCATCGGGTTCATCAAGACAGAAATGGAGCAGTAACTCATCGAAATGAGATCTGTAGTTAGACGCGATCGAGGAGATTGATTTATGGTTAATTAGACACTTTAAAAGTTGATATTGATGGTAAAGTGGGATGTACTTTTCAATTATTTTTGTTTTCTTTTTCCCCCATACAGTGATCCACTATTCTAAACGTTCTAGGTTACGTGTCACATTTGCCAATAGTGTTTAGCAAATTTGACAAGTTTCATTTTGACGAATTGAATATGCTAGTAGTCAGGCATTTGATACCAGCCAAAGTACTCTTCGATGGTATCCCGCCAATCTAAAAAGGTTTCGAAAGTTTAGATGATCATCAGTTCAAGGGCATCTACTTTAACTTTTTTGGTTGTCATCAACAAGGTCCTATGTTGATTATAAAGTGGGAAAGGTAGTTCTGGACGGTTGATATGATTGACAAAAATGCTCAAGATGTTTCGAATTGTGTACATGGTGTCTAGGATTGTGTAAGTTAGGGTAATTACTACAAAACGTCCATACATTTCAATATTATTGTGCAAAACATACATACTTCTCGTTTTTTTTGACATTTTCACTCTTATTTCTACCTTTCATTGCCCAAAACTTCCTTCTATCCACTTACAATTTTTTGCTTCATAATTTAATATAAAAAGTTAGGGTAATTAGCACAAAACGTCTCTATCTTTCATGTTTTGGCATTTTCACTCTCATTTCAACATTTTATTGCTAAAAAGCCATTACATCCACTTACCGTCAATTGCTCCGTTAATTCATTACAAAAAACCAATTTTCTTTTCAAACACTAAGCGTAAAATAGTCTCAGCCCATTTAATCATTATCTTCCTGCCTTCAAAATAGTTATTTCATAAGTAACAGTAACATGAATATGACAATAATTTCTAAAATTATTACATTAAATAAAGAAAAAATAGCATAAAGAACTTTGTTTTTCAACTAACCAAATCACCTTTCTGCATCCCCTAATAAAACCACCTCTTAATGCTCCAAGGCAAATGTACAGTCATCTGAATTTTCCAGCACACCCCTCTAAATTTTATCAGTAATCCATGATTACAATGTTCTTTATGCCATTTTTCTTTATTTAATGTAATAATTTCATGAATTATTTTCATATCCATGTTATTGTTACTTATGAAATAGCTATTTTGAAGGTAAAAAGAAGGGCTTAAATGAGTTGTGACTATTTTAACCTTGGTGTTTGAAAAGAAAATTAGTTTTTTGTATTGAATTAACGGGGTAACTGACGATAAGTGGATGGAATCATGTTTTTGGCAATGAAACGTGGAAATAAAAATAAAAATGCCAAAAAAAATGAAAGGTATGGACGTTTCGCACAATAATATTGAAAGGTAGGAACGTTTTGTTCTAATTATTCTGGCTTTTATATTAAATTAATGGAGCAACTGATGGTAAGTAGATGGAATGACTTTTTTGCAATAAAATGTGGAAATAAAGGTAAAAATGTCAAAAAATAAAATAAAAAGTAAGACGTTTTGCACAATAATATTGAATGGCATGGACTTTTTGTGCTAAGTACCTGTGTAAGTTAGGTAATTTGCCACTGGGTAAAATCTTGGGAGTCTGACGTATCATGTACATTTTGCCCTACTGTCGAGTATTCAAATATCTTATATATGGGGCGTTTTTCAAATTTCAAAATGATTGTTTAAAATTCAGCTAAATTGGATTTTGTAGACGTTAAGTCAGTCGAAAGATTGGCAACATGTTGGGATTAGGAGCGGAGCCACCTATAGGCCAGTGCAGGCACATAACTTTGGGCTCGGTCCAGTAGTCCTATTACATTTTTTATTTTTTTGAGTATTAGTTTTTTTTTAATCAAAAAATTAATATCCAGCCCAACAATTGTGATAAAATTGGTGTAAAGAAAGGGCCCTAGATCATCTTGATTTCATACATTCAAGAGAACGTGAACTTAACTGCCATCAAGATTCAAGGCCTCGAGGAAACTTGCCTGCCTTCAACGTCGGATGTCTACTCAGCTTCAAGGTATTGTTCTGATTTTGATTTAAGATCTACTAAATTGAAATATTGAATTTCGTTTGTTGTGTGTTCTTTCTATTTTATTTAGACCGTAAAAATTATGTTTGTTTGTTTGATATGTATATGAATCTAAAATAATGGAGATGGTAATGGGTTCATCAATGGAAAATATGGCTATGGATTTTAGGTTTTTCCTTCTAATGCTGGTAATTGGAAAAAAAAAAAAATTTGTTCGGGGTCTTAATTGAAAATAGGCAAACTATATGAATAAATGGAAGAATCAAGAAATCTACCAAATACACAAAAACTAATTGGATTTGAATTGAAAAAAGAACAGATTATTAAGG
>CAIGRT010067376.1:0-11612 GCA_903798405.1 Fraxinus platypoda | reverse complement strand
ACAAATCATATCTTTTGATTTCATTACACTTCGAATTTAATAGTGGCTATTGAACTACAAATTAGACCTTATTCCTCGTGGGAACGATATCCTTAACTCACAAATCTTATTACTTGTACAACGATCACGTATGCTTGCGGGTTTCACTTGAACAACCTACAAAAGTAAATAAGTGCAATACCGATGACTCGAATGTGTCCCGATAAGGCAACAATTATGCTATATTTAGAATAACACATTCATTTAAGCCAGTCAAATAGATTAAGTTTTGGTCCAATTCTTTTAACATGTTTTGGAAATTGTGCCAAAAATACGTAACAAGGTGTAAAAATCATCATTAAAGCATCTATGCCTAAATTGTGCGTCAAATGCAAGCTTATAAGTGTCATGACTGAAAATAATTTGGCTTTGAAACTTCGCATGAAAATCAACAAATGACTGACCTAAAGCAATATAACGGTAATTAGTAGGTAACAACTGAATGTTGATATGAAAACTGCGTGAACAAACAATGACATTGGAAAATGTTGCAACCCGGATATTTTGCCTCTACGATGCAAGGGATACATCTCATTTTGTTGTAAGGTGCAAGCCTCAACAAATACACTAATACTAGTAATTACTAGAGTAGATGATGCTAATGTATTCACCATGTGTCATCTTGGGGCTGATGAACTTTCTATGCTTTATCCCTAGTGAAATTGATATTCTTTCCACACTGATGAGGTTCAAGATGTGTGTTGCATCACCTACACTAAGGTTCACTTTGAGGGCCAAAATTCAGATCAGATACAGCCCAGCCCCATTATTCAAAAATTCATTTTTTCTCAAACTCATTTTCAATCACATTCTTCTAATAAAATAATTTTACACATAAACCTAAAAAAAAATTCATACCTATTAACTACACATTCTTAAAAAAAATCATTGTTGTAAAACTTATTTTCCTCAATCCTTTGTAACGTAGTTATTAAACCTGACCAATATTGTTTGACCAAGAAAAAACCCGATAAAGGCGAGTTAAGTTAACTAGCCAAATCCTTTGAACCAAACAAGACATTGACCCATGAAATACTACATTTGTCTAGTACAAACCGGTCGATCCGACAACCCTTGAGTTGGTTCTTTAAATTTTTTAATTACAGATAGGTTCGAAAAAATATATTTTTTAATATAGATGTAGACTGATGACAGAATAGAAAACAGAACTATAAAAATTTCGTGATTTCCTATTTTAAGCGTACTTCTTGTTATGTTTCATTGTAATTTGAAATTTACCAAGGGATTTATGAAAGTGAAAATCGACTTGCTGATTCAATTGTCGTGTCATCCAATAACCTACTTCGTTATCAAAACCCAAAATCTTGGCTTTGCCATTTATTTCACAGTACAAATTTACAATGAAAATTTCAACTTATTAATACTTGAATACTTTGTTTACAGAAGAAATGAAAAAATCAATCAAACCTGACCTCCAACTGGCTAAAATGAGCCAAAGATGAGTAAAAAATTGATTTGGCACTTAATTGAGCCATTTACAAATTTAAGTGAATAAAAGAATGAAAATTTGAGTTGGTTTCCTCATTCAACAGTCAGATTATGCCAGGAATGGCAGCTTCCCCTTCCTGTAAACGCTTAGTTACCTACAGGAATAGGTGTCCTCGGACTAGGCAATCCCATGTACGACACTCGTGGAGAAAGTCGAATCTTAGGACTTGGTCGAGGTGATGGAATTGGACCGTAGTTGAGAGGTCCATAAGCCACCCGAGGTGAAAGGTTAACTTGTTCAAGTGCCCGGACTTGTAACTCGGCAGGGTATTCCCGAACACATCCAATGCGCGGTCCAGCACCAGTAGTCCATTTGCAGGACATGCGCTTGGACAAGTTAAATAACGGCTTATCCTTTTGATCACAAGATGAAATTTCTTGTTCCCGGGTCAAGCCATCGAACTCAGATGTGTTTGCATTTTCCGATAGTTTGGCTTCAGAAGTTGATCTTCGAAGCGATTCCTCGTTAGGGTCCTTCTCGGAAGGAAGGTAATCATCATCAGCTGCACATCTCTGAACGCAAGAGAAACGGCCAAGTGTTAGACGAAATTGGTTAATCAACGAGATTAATATAGGTAAGTTTCAGTTTAGAACAAGATGAATGGAGAAATTACCTGTACATTAACAAGATCTACACGGTGCTCCTCCAGGAAGCTTATGAATTCCCTGAAGTTCTCTTCGGTGGGGTGGTAGTGTCCACTGTACGGCCAAATCGCCTGCAAGGACGTTACAAAATCATCACACACATCTAAAAAGAAGCACATATTAATCTGCATTTCGAACTTAAAATTGCATCTATGCTGATCAAATACGAATATTTACCTCAAGAACTCCGTCATGAACGATTAATCTTCCAGCGGCCGTGATGGCCCCACCAGCTAGAAAACTCGAATGCTGGAAGAGGCCTTTCTTCTTCTGCCCAACGTACAAAATTCTTGTCGTGCTAAGAACAAATATCCATTTTGAACCCTCAGCGGTCTCCACAAAGGCACCACTTTGTTTGTACACAAGCTTCCCATCTTCTACAATGACTTCATATGGTTCTCTCTCGTTCTGGTGGAAGAACAAGTAGATCACACGTCAACTTTACAGCCCATTTACACAACATAAAAATATAAATTCTGCAATAACTTGAACTTACAGGTGCTAGATATTTGATGCATTGACGTTGCAATCTGGCCCTTGGACACTTCTCAAGATTCACTTCTTTTCCGTCTCCAACATCGAGCCTTCACATAAAATAATCAATGTCGTACAGAAAGTCAGCGAAAAATAGTATCTCTATAAACAAATTACAAGAACTGGAATCCTTTCTTTAGGAAAGGGAGTCTTTAATGCTTATTAGAGGGGTTGAAGAGGGTACTCACCAATAGAAGAAAGGTTGAGCGCTTTCGCTTTTGAACCAGACGTCGTAATAGAGATGTAAATTGTGTCCATACCGATGACGTGGATCAATCTACAATAAAAAGATAGCGACGAATGAGTAACAAATTTATTACGACCTAATGGAATTGTAAAATCAATGTTTTTCATAGATGCATTTGAAAGATTCAGGGGAGACTTACAGCTTCAAGCCAGTGCTGTAGGGCCAGTTTTTGAGCCTTCTCATCCTTCGACAATCCTTTCCCAACCTTGGCTGCTCTAGTCCGGGCTCTAGCCCACCGAGAAACAGCAGTTTCAGGCTTCTCAACATTGAAGAATGAAACAGAGCTCCGCTTGAGAGCTGCAAAGTCTAAAGCCTTCCACCTATACACGTCAAATGTAACCAGTTAACGACAAATAACAGACATGAACCAATGACGATATAATCTTGACGTGTCTTAAAGACTAACCATAGCTCCTCGACCACGACTGCACAATCTGCAAGGTTTCTTCGAGTCCGATAACTCTTGTAGACTTTTTGAAGCTTGACTGCAGCAGCATCAAGTTCACTAACAGGTCTTGGAGAAAACATTATGGCTGGTTCCGGTAGTTTACAAGTATCAACTTTCTCATAATCAGATTCTGATTTTCTTATTTCTTGAACTAAATTTTTGAATGAAAGAGTCTTTTCAAGGACTAATTTTGCAGGCTCGTAGTTCGTCAAGTTTATCGAATTCTGCCTAACCATTTTTTTGCATCCTTTTGCCGTTGTGATGGCAGTTGAATACGCTTTATCAAAGCTGTTCGATCTTAAAGTCATCCCCGGGGTTTCTTGAAGATAAACTGATACCCAATGCCAAATCAAAACAACTTCGTCTGACAATTTCTTCCCAAGCTGAAAAAAGCAACCATAACGAAGATTTCAAAACCCGAAAAAAGTTACAAAAACTTGCGTCAATTGCAAAACATAATTGAAACTCAAAGATTTAATCCATCAATTCAGCCGCAGAAATGTCTGCACCAAGTTTGTTTTATTTTTTATTTTTTTTCCAGCATCATAAGCAATGGCATAATTCCCAAGAAATGCTTCCTAAAAATTGATACTGCAATTATTGATAAAGACCAATCTTAATCAAACTAAAAGCTAAAGTTTGACCCAAAAAATTTGACACAACCAAGAATACCAATCACCACCAAAAAGTTAAAAGCAAAACCTTTGCAATTATAATTACACCCAGAATCATCTCGGGTTTCTACATAAATAATCATAAATCACTCACCAGAAATGTGAAACCCTTTTGGAATCTGGAAAAGATTTTATTGTAATATGATTCTGAATGAATATATCCCTGTTTATATATCCTTCTCTGACGTGTGAAATGCTGAAAAATAAATTCAAAAAGTAGAGTCAACTGGACCTTTAAACACGGCTATGAATTCTTTCTCGTATCAGTTTAACCAAGAAACTTCTATATATTTTCTTGAAAGAATGGAGAAAATGATGGGTCTGATTCAAATTTGTACCAATTCAAAGCTTGATATTTGAATCAATTCTCTGTCGAACGAGAAATATATATATACACACCACCCCATAAAAAAAGATACACAAATATAGAGAGAGAGGTGAGAGGATGGTCAAAGAAAGTAAGCTCTTCTTACGCGGATTCCGGGAAAAACCAGAAGAATTATTAACAGCCCAAAATCAACAAATCCGTTGGAGTAATTTTCACGATGATGCTACATGTTCATCTTTTACATCGTTTTTGACGTCATGATACACGATATCTGATTGGGTAGTTTTAAAAAGAAAAATACACTTTTCCGTCCAATTCTTTTTAAAATACAATAAAAATGTATACTTAGCATAATTCAAATTTTTATAATATGTGTGACGGAATTGGCATTTTTTGGGGTAAATTTCAAAACCAAGTCCCAACCTTTGCTAGTTGAGAACATAGGATCCCAACCTATGAATGAAGTGCTTCTAGAGGCAAAATACTATGCCCCTGTCCTCCCCATTCGGGACGGGAAGAGAGACATGGTTCCTACCCCAAATTCTCGGAATCCTATACAAACCATTTTTAAATTTAATTCATTTTGAAGTTTTAAAATTTAGAAGTCATATTTAAAAAATAATTAATTAATCAAGCTGAGCACCAATTTGGAATACTTTAATCCTCGATTCGTCGTACCTACCTCTAAAAGATATTTGATGGCAAGGGGATGACAAGTAACGATGGCCAAGAATTGGTCGAGCCATGAACCCGCGACTCCACTCAAACTCGGACCCATCCCTCCACCGTCTTAAGAGTAGCATGAGGCAACATGATGGAACGAAATGATTGTTGCCCCCTATGTCATCTCTAACGATGACGGAGCTTCAACAACGCGATATTTCATTGCCATCCCTACAAATTTGATTCTCAAATAATCGAAAAATGTCATTTAAGCTATTAAATTGAATAATATTATAGACGATCCTCATGTGATATAGCAAGTAATGTAAGATGAAATGCTAATGTTGTTGACCTTTATCAATTTAAGAGTTCATTGAGATAATTAGAACCAGTTTATATCTTAAAAAATTGATTTTGAATCCCAAGCCAAGATCATCACCTCAGGGCGGACTCCCAGAGTAGCTCAGCTCAATATAGCTTCTAGCTCAGCTCGATTATCTTCAAAAGGAAGAAATTGACATCGTCATACATAGAACATCATTCTTACACTTTGATTTTCCTTACTTTATGGGTGACATCATGCTTTTATCTAATCCAATCATTGTAGGACACATAGCAAACATCATGGGGCACCCCAAATTGTGACCAATCACAATTTCGCAATGATTACTTCCTACCTCAACTCCATCATGGCACATGGAAGCCGACCTTAATAGTCAATCAAAATTAGGTCAGCGGCACACTCATCAGGGTCGACTCTGCAATTGATTTGATGTAAAACATACCAATTTGTCTATTCTCTAGTCCCCCATTAGGGTTGAACTCAACTATTGCATGTTACCCACTTCAAAATTCTCCCTACTCAATACAAATACAATACCTTCTTATTATTGCAACAATATTTTACTATTTCAGCACAATTTACATACTTTAGCTCAAATTACCTCTTTCAGATCATCAATTAAGTTGACAAAAATGATCTAGTCATTTTTTACGTCAACAAATGTCAATTAAATTTGTAGATATACAACTCCTCATCATTTGGTAGCGTCTTAGATGAGGATCATTTCAAGTTTGTACATATAACGTTACAATATAAAATAGCATGTGAAACTCACATGATGTCTCTAGAGGGTAAAATGTCTAACGACCACTTTATTTTTGTAAAATCCTCCTGTAGACGGTCATTCATAAAAGAGTAATTTATTTATAAGTCTTGAAACCTAAACGATCCATCATATATACATTATTGTGAACATTTTTACTCTTTTAGGAGACATTACGTGGGTGTTGCATGTTAATTTAATACATAAAATGATATTTTTCGAGATTTAGATGACTCATGCACACTTTTCATAGGTTGAGTATCTAGATGACACAGTTAGCTAAAGTTGGGAACCCTGTTCACAGTTAGCAAAGGTTGGCGACCCAAGCTGAAATTTACCCTTTTAACGTGCCAACACAAAACGACAGCGTATGCTGATGCTATGATCGTGGCTTTTTGTTTCTCTAGGCAAGTGAGTCAATGACTGAAAAGATTTTTTTTTTTCTTTTGACTTATATATGTCAATGTTACCGTGTAAGAAAATCCACGTTTATTAAAATATGGTGCAATTCGAGTCGATGCTGCAGAATGCAGGACTTTTAGTTGTCGTTCAAAGTGTACAACCTAATTATTCTCTAATTATTAATGTTCTAGTATTAAGTAATATTCTAGTCCTCGTAAAAAAAAAGTAAGTGTTGATTATTATCATTTTGGTTTCTCGGAATTGGTGCGTCTATGTTTTTGCTTTACAAATATGATATTTTTTTGGGCATTTCTAATAATAACAAATCCTCTGTGAGCTACGTTGATTATATTTTAATTTTTTTACTCTGTCAGTTGGTAGAGATGACGATTTTCTTTAGTGAAATTGATTACTCCACATTGTTGATGCTTGATTTATACTTCTGAAAAGCCGATTTATTTTCGTACGGTGACTATTAGATCGAGTCGAAAGCCTATCAACATACTAAGGATAAACACTAGGGGTTTTAAATTCAATCGACAACTTGATCTATAATTTGATATAGTAGCCAATAATTCAATTGAAAAGTGAAAGAAATAATTAATAATATCACTTTTTATTCTTAAAAAATAAAATAAAATTGAAACCAATTTATTTTAATACTAATCTATTTTGATGAGATTGACCAATGACCATTGCCATTTGTAAGAACTAAACCTGGCTCATTGAACAGAAATAATTTTCAAAAATCATGACTTCAAAGGCAGCAGCCTCCTCTCAAATACATTATAACAGGAAATCAGATTATTTTTCTTAAATTTACTCATTCCTGTTTAAAACAATTTAAATCAAGGGCTGGGGTGAATCCATCACGACCCTTGTTTAAAATCCCGTCCATAGCCCCTGTTTGAGTAGAATTAATGTTATCCTAGATCCCAACTCAACCAAGAACTCTGTATCATTTGATAATTGTTGAGTCAATTTCATCAATCGAGTTTTTGCAAAATTCCAAGTTCGTCGGTAAATTTTTTCTGGCCCATTTAGTTACTCAAGTTTATAAAATTTTACTAAAAATTAAAGTATAATCCGATATAACATTCATTTTTTCAAGATTATCCCCTAAATGTGCCTTTTTGGTTTCTTGCATAAAATGTGGACAAGATTCTTTTCACGAGATAGAAAATTCACATTTTTCACTGTTATCACCCTGAGTTAGGGTTATGATTTTTTTACATAAAATACCGATCTGTGAATTTTCCCCCAAAATCGTGGTTTTGGTTGAGTTTTGCCAAGTAAATAAACGTATATTACTCTAATTTGGCACTTAGCAAATGCCTATTCAGATAGTACGTTAGTGTTTTTCCAATCGAGTGAAAAATGATGAAATCTTTACAACTTTCAATGACTAGATAAAATATTGAATTAGATATACTCGTAAAATTTTAAACGCGCAGGTAACAATCAATGAAATATAAAGACAATAAAAACTTCAAATATTCAAAAGGTTTAACCTTATTTATCGACATACATTCTCACACGCGTAAGAATAAAAAATACTAAATATTACATGATAGGTAAAGGCTAAAGAATGACAAATTGCAATAATGAAAGAATAAATAGAATTAGTCAACAGATTATTTTGAAGTGTTTTCCTAGTTGTATGAATTTAGCCCTATTTTATTGTATTATTTTAACATGTGAACAATGTTATACAAGACAAGAAGTCCTTTTTGCTGGTTTCATACTAAGATAAACAAATATTTTATCAAAATTTAAATTCAGGCTAGCCTTTATAAAATTTGTTGAAAAAGAAAGCCCACCTTCAAATTTGGTCAATTATTAACCAATTGCACGGGCGATATTTGATTATTCAAAATAGGATGTTACTTAAATTGGAATGTCAAACTTTCATGGTTGTATCGGGATTTTCCATTTCTGGGGTCGTAGTATGTGGATCTTCAATTTTTATTTCTCAACATTTAATAGAATTGCGGTATATAGGCCTCCCTTTCTCACCATAATAAATTAGTTTTATAGGACAAAAAGGGTCATTCTAAGAAAGATATAAGACTGAAGAGAACGAAAATGATATAACTCCTCGGAGGTTTAAATTTGGAGCACCTAAACCTCCATTTAACAAATTTATGAATGATTTATAAAGAGCAATAGTGACGAGTCCCATGAATTATGTGGATAATAATGAGTAATAGCTATGAACGTGTTATTTAAATTAGGGAAAATTGCAGTCGCGGTCTCAAACNAGGTTTAAATTTGGAGCACCTAAACCTCCATTTAACAAATTTATGAATGATTTATAAAGAGCAATAGTGACGAGTCCCATGAATTATGTGGATAATAATGAGTAATAGCTATGAACGTGTTATTTAAATTAGGGAAAATTGCAGTCGCGGTCTCAAACTTTTTTGTTTTTTTGCGGACTTTATTTCAACATTCACTTTGTGCCACCACATGTCCCCAAACCTTTGAGAAATTTGCACTGGAGGTCCATCTGGACAGAAACCGTCCAAATCACCGTTAGTGAACCTGAAAAATTAAAAAATGAGATATTTTGACCATTTTAAGGAGGGTTATTTCTATCCATACAGTAATTTCCCTTTAAAATCTAAAGAAAAGAAAAAAAAAATTACCATCTCCCCCGTCCATCCATCCATCCACCCTTCCCCAACACCAAAATCCTGCCGCCCACCGCCACTGTGGCCGCCGCAAACGCTACCACTATGGTCACCATCTCAAACAACAATTTTCACCATTTTGATCCCAAGAACCCTAAAAGCCACATGACTCTCACTCCAGTGAGAAGTATCCAAATGACAAACAACAATAGCTTCACTCTTATCCCCAATTTCACCATCCAAAGAAACCCTAAAAACCCTGCTTATACTCTCTTGATAATGGCAGTAGAATACTGTATATGGGTATGACATTGTGTGGCATGCAACTGATTTGGGTGCTGAAATTTCTTGGATTTTCATTATAGTGTATTTCTGTAATAGGGTTTTTGAATTTGCGAGGTGGGTTGTGGATAAAACTTGGATTTGAGATTCGAAACCTAAGATTTTTTTGTATAAAATCAAGCATTGATTCTAAGGATGTAGCACATAATTGGTTTCTCCTTTAATGGGTTCTCTTTCACATTCTTTTAGTGTGTTCTCCATGGCTTTGCCTTGAGGAGAATCTTGAGAAAAAGAGAAATATTCAAGAAGATTTGGAAGTTTTTGTAATGCAAAGGGAATTGAATTAGCTTTTTGTTTTGAGAGAAAATGGGGAGAAGAATTGGGTTTTCTTCTTGGGAAATGAATGGGCATTGTATTCCCTTGCTTTAAATCATCCAACAAGAAGAACACAATGACTGAAGGATCCATGTGTGATGAAGCAGATTGAGTATGAATATGGTGTATATGCATCTCTTCATGAACATCATTTCATTGCTCATCCATGTTTTGGAGCTGTAAAACATCCATTCCCTGCAATCAAAAGAAACTTGTTAGGTCAATAGTGTTGAAAATTGTTGTTTGAGATGGTGGCCATAGTGGTGGCATTTGTGGCAGTGGGCGGCATGATTTTAGTGTTAGGGAAAGGTGGGAGTGGGGTGGGTAGGGGTGGGGTGTTTGAAGACGATGGTGATTTTTTTTCTTTTATTTATTGTTTTTAAAGGGAAATTACTGTATGGACGGAAATGCCTCTCCTTCAAATGGTCAAAATATCTCATTTTTTTAATTTTCCAGGTTGACTAACTGTGATTTGGACGATTTCTGTCTAGATGAACCTCTGGTGCGAATTTCTCAAAGGTTTGGGATTTGTGGTGGCACAATGTGAAGGAGAGCATTTCAAACATTTTTTACTTTAAGTTTGGGACCACGATTGCAATTTTTCCTTTAAATTATTATTTGACTGATCTTATAAATCATTTATAAGTTTTACTAGTTTGGCCTTACGAAGATGATCAATCTTGTTGAAGTTAATCTTCATTGTTGGTGTTTGATTTCTACTTTTGAAAAGTCGATTTATACTGAATTCTACTTGAGGTTGGGCTATAATCTCTCTTTTTGTATGGTAGCTATTATATCGAGTCGAAAGCCTACCAACATACTAATGTTAAATACTAGGTTTTTAAATTCAATTGACAAATTTATCTACGATTGATATAATAGCCTGTTGAAATTTGGTTTAAAGAGATGAGAAATGGTTAAATATGAAATTATAAAGTGAGAAAAGTGACTTTTGAGTCAATTTTAGTCAAACGTTTGGATTTGAATAGATAGTCAAATCATGGAAATAAATTGACTAACTTGTTCCACTCGTTGAGTAGACCGTTGTGGTATATTTGAAATATTAAAACTAATTCAAGATGAATGAGAATTGTGGCCCAAATTTGAAGGAAAAATCGAATTTTCTGCACTGAATACTATCGCTCGAGCGACAACTCAGCGCCAAGCGAGCTATAGCAAATGTTGCAATCATTGACAAATGTTGCTGAATTTTGAGGCGTGTCTCTTCACTCACAACCCCTCATCCTCTATTAATAAGACCATTTGAACGCCATTTAACACATCCCAATCATGTGAAATCATAGCATAACATAAAAATCACATTTTCTTAGTCGAAATTCTACATAAAAAAAAACTGTTATTCATTTTATTTGAAAGGAGTACAAAAGCTAACTTTTTGGTTTGTTGATTTTGTGTTTTGAAGTGTTACAAATACAAGAAGGTAGACATTGTATCTTGAGAATTGATTGTCATCATCCGTAGGTACCGTTAAGGGCAAAATCGACTTAAGGATAAAGAGTTCGACTTTTGTCTCAACTTTGCATCAATTTTTTGTGTTACTTTTTCCATTTTCGTTGATGTTTTAAGTTCCATTTTTTGGTGTTTATTTCTCCATTCCTTTACTCTATCCAAATATTGGTAAGTTCAATTTGTTAAAGAAATCACTCAATATCTATTTTACAAACAAACATTGCCAACAATTCATTTTGTTAGGTTTTAGATTATTT
>CAIGRT010067360.1:0-10910 GCA_903798405.1 Fraxinus platypoda | reverse complement strand
ACACTTTAGGAAGCATTGTCCACAACGAAACAAGAGGTGGATGAAGCAAGGAAATAAAAAGCAAGATGGAGATTGTGCTAATGCGTTTGGAGATTGTGAAGAGGTTGAAGTCCTTGCTACAACAAGAGCAAGCCATATCAAGGTTTGGATAATGGACTCAGGTTGTCCATTTCATATGACACCAATGAAGGAACTTTTCATTGATTACAAACTGGTTGATGAAAGCAAAGTGTTATTAGCAAATGACAACACATGTGAAGTGANAAAGTGTTATTAGCAAATGACAACACATGTGAAGTGATTGGTGTTGGTTCTATCAAGCTGAAAATGTGGGATGGATCTTCAAGAGTTCTAGGTTGAGTAAGGCATGTACCAGGACCGAAAAGAAATCTAATCTCACTTGGAGCCCTTGACAAAGCTGGTTGTGTGTATAACGCTCAAGGTGGGGTGTTAAAAGTAATGGAAAAGTCTGTGGTGATCATGGAAAGAGACCTACTACAAGACATTTATGTTTTGAAAGGAAATGAACTTGAAGGTTCCAGCCGAAATTGATGTAAAATCCTTTAATGAATCAAGGTGGAGATTGTAAGAAACTGATTCCTTTTCGTCAGTTTCTCATTCCTCAAACAATCAGAATTCTGTTGCAACTTGGAGCCTCTTTTTTGCTGATTTGATTAACTATTTTCTGGTGGAATCTTCAACCGAAAGGAGCCTTAGTTAGTTAGGTAGTTAATAACTAACTTTGATGCCCCTTTGTGCCTATAAATACCTGTATTAGGACTGAGGAAAGGTAGAACTCGAGAATGAGAAATAGAAAGTGAGATAGAGTTGTGAACTCTTGAAAATCTGTAAAAATTTTCTGATGATTTCTAGATTTGGAAAATCATGTAAAGTCTTGGATGAATAAAGATTGAGGAAGATCATTCTTCCTGTTTTAACTCTGTTCTTCTTCTTGCTGGTTTAATCTGTATCTAGTTTATTTCCTCTGCTGGTTTTATCTTCTGCTGGTTTTTCTTGTATCTGTTTGCCTCCTCCATGCCAAGTCTGCTGGTGCAATATTGCTCCCTTAAATTTTGTATTGATTTCAGAGTGTAAGAAAGTCGAAGAAGCCCCAACAATATTGTTGCTTGTAAAAGTTTGAGTGAAGGAAGCTATTGGACTGTTACTAGATGCTAATTCACTAATACTTTTTTACCTTTTTATTTATATTTCGAATTTCAGACAAATATAAATATAATTTGACATTTAATATTATTAGTTCTCATTTGAATTTATATGTTAATTTGTTTTAAATATATTACTAATATATTGATAAGTAAATCGCAGATTAAAATCGAACCAAATTGCAAATAATAGTTTGATTTGATTTGGTTTGAAAAATTAAATGATATGGTTTAATTTGGAAAAATTTCATATCACGTAAAATTGTTTGAATTGAAAATATGGCACAAATCATTCCAATCGAATTGTGTTCACCCATATGCTAGACAACATTATTCATCCAAAAATGTGACAAGGGTATAAATGTCTTTGTAAGAAATTTTATTTTTACAAAAATTTGAAGGTTCAATATTAATTATTATTATTAAGGGGTTAGTAAAAGAAAAAAGCAACGCAACACGTAGTACACAGCTTCCCCGACAAGTGTCTCTGGTAACAAGATGATGCCACGTGGACGGTCGGATATCACCTATATAATGCCACGCCATTTTCCGACCGAGGGAGAAGAAGCTGAAACTGAAATACTCGTGTTTAATCATGGTTAAAAATTAAACCATGATTAAATGCCGCCGCTCATTCTAGTGTTAAACAACAAGCTTATAATACTATTATACTCACTTCAAATCTCTCTTTTTGTTTCTCTCTCATGATTCATAATACAGTACAGAATTGATAGAGGAAAACATGGTGGAAAAATTGTAAGTGCCGTCGGGTATAAACATATATGGTGTGGTTTTTGTAGTGGGCTACTGAGTTGAACCGGCGTTCTTGTTTTGTTTAATTCAAGAACATCTTTCTGTTTTGGGATTTCAAGGGATTTTTCGTACTCTTTCTGCAAAATTATTGTTTTCCGTGAAAAACAAAGAGAGACAACTTTCAAGATTTTTCAAGCTTGTAGAATAAATTTTCTTGGTTTTTGCTGAATTCTTTTTTGTGGGCTGTTGCTAGAATTTTTCTTGAATTCTGAAAATTGCAGTTACGAGGAGCTGAATTGAGAGAGAGAGAGAGAGAGAGAGAGAGAGAGAGAGAGAGCGAGCGAGCGAGCTTAAAGCAAGGCGGAAATGGAGATTTCATCAATTTCAAATACTGAGAATCAAACAGCTGATCAACCAGCAGCCAAGAAAAGGCGGAATCAGCCCGGAATGCCCGGTAAAACATTTTCTCAATCACTTCTGGTTGGTGAGCACCGGTCAATCCAGTTTGAGTTTGATGCGAAAGAACCCAATACCAATGCGTTCGGGTTCTATTTCCTTTCGAGTATTTCCGGATAAAAATGCTCACTCTTTTATTGAATTGTCATTAAACAAATTGAGTGAGACATGGATTTATATTATTTGTTTTCGTTGCAGATCCAGATGCAGAAGTGATAGCTTTATCCCCAAAAACACTGCTAGCAACCAACAGATTTTTGTGTGAAATCTGTAACAAAGGGTTTCAAAGAGAACAGAATCTGCAACTCCATAGACGAGGCCACAATTTACCATGGAAACTCCGGCAAAGAACCGGCAATGAAGTGAAAAAACGAGTATACGTATGCCCAGAAATCTCTTGCATTCACCATGATCCGTCAAGAGCCCTCGGCGACCTCACCGGCATCAAGAAACATTTCTGCCGGAAACACGGCGAGAAGAAGTACAAATGCGAAAAATGTACAAAGATTTACGCCGTTCATTCTGATTGGAAAGCACACATGAAAGTTTGTGGCTCCCGTGAGTATCGGTGTGATTGCGGAACCTTGTTTGCAAGGTAATGATATGATCAATTGTGTATGTTGTTATGATTTTTGAATGCCAGGGACACACAGTAATGCGTTATTCTTGTTTGGTGGATTATTAGGAAGGATAGTTTTATTACACACAGAGCGTTTTGCGATGCATTGGCGCAAGAGAGTACGAGGTCTCAAAGCTTGAAAGTTCAGGTTGTTAACGGAGTCTCTTCCAGTCCACCTCTACCGCCTCTTACTCCGTCGTCTACCGGAGTACTATCTCCGGTGCTATCCATTCAAAGCTCAGGTAATTCAACCATGTTCTGAATAGGATTTTAACTTTTTCTTCTCTCTCCTTTTTTTACTGTCTTTTGTGCTATAAATTCTGGCTACCAAACATGACGTTATCATCTTAGGACGAGAGTTTAAGAATGTGATCTATAATTTGTCTGCATTATATATATGCCAAAACGAGGATGTCAAGAACTGAAACGGCTGTTTATGGGATTAAATGAAGTTTCATTTGCTTTTGTTTATTCTTTATTTTTTAATTGAAAATGGGCTTCTTGAAACGTTACTATATTTTGTCTATTAGCATTCTTGTTTTCATGTGGATGAATAATGTGACTAACTTGCTTGCTTGTGTGTGCTGCTTTATCCCACTCTGTATGTGAGAGAGAGGTGTGCCAATGTATGAAAATGGATGCCAAAGCGTTCCTTGTGCAGTATTGGAAAAGATTGGACAATAAGGCGCACACGAGATCTTTCTTCATTGATACTGTCATGTCCCCCCACTTGAATGTTAAAAATGAGCTCAAAACAGGAGAAAAAGGAGTCCATGATAACACTACTTTTACTTGAAAGGTCTATATATAAGTTAAAGTTATCGCGTATTGAGATTCAAGATCCAAAAAGGCATTTTCTTTTTAAAAGTTTATTCCCTCCTTTTTCTGGGTGTGTAATCTCCTCTCTCTTGGGTTTGTTCTTTTCTTGGTAACAGCAGAATTGCCTGAAAATCCAACTGTTCATTTTCAACCGCAACCTGGAACAGCCGCATTGTCTACTTCAATCACCACCACGACCACCACAACTGCCATTGCCGCTACTGCCAATGGTGGCTCCTCCACCTATAACAGAAATATTAATGGCAGCAGTGGAGTATTTGCTAGTATATTTGCTTCATCTACCTTGGGCGAACTGGCACAACCATCCCGTCCTCCCTCATCGTATTCTGACTTACTGTGTGCAATGGCTGGATCGGAGTGCTCGACCATTGATCCCATAGCGCTCTCACTGTCATCTTCTTTGTATCTCTCTACTAGTGCAGCATCTTTTTTCCCAACTACGTCCCAGGATCCGTATAGGCATTATGCATCAAGTCCACAACCAGCACTGTCTGCAACTGCATTGCTTCAGAAAGCAGCCCAAATTGGTGCAACATCAGCCAACTCCTCACTTCTTCGTGGCCTCGGGCTTGCAATGTCATCTTCATCCGATCCTCAGGATAATGTCTCGATGCCAGCTTCTGCTAGTATTACTGCCCCTTCCCCATCACATTGGAACATTCACATGCAGCTTGAAAACAGTTCATTTGATCCTGGTCTTGGGCTGGGGATTCCTTCCAATTGTTCTTCGGGTTTGAATGACTTGATGGTCGGCCCATCAACGTCACTCTTAAGTAACAAGCCGACGACTCTAGATTTTCTTGGCCTGGGAATGGGTGTTAGTGAAGGCTCCTCTGGTGAGTTTTCGGCCTTCTTGACGTCGATAGGAGGTGGACTTAACGCAGCTGCTGCTTCCGTTGGTGGTGGTGCAAGCTCTGCTGGAGATGCTTGGGATGACCCTTCTGATAGGAAGACTCCTTTGCTAAAGTAGAAGCTCCCTTTTGTTTTTCTCAAAGCTCTATACATCTCTTAGTTTTGATATATATATATATATTTTTTTTTTTGTTTCCTAGACATATCTTAAGGTTGCTTTCTTGTTCTTTGTCTTGTTAGTTGGGACTTGCATTGGCAAGTTGTGAATATGAACTCTCAGATCGTCTTGGTACCAAGAACTTGATATTCTTAGTGTTGGTGAAAAAAAAAAAAAGTTGAAATTTTGTCTGTTATATTGTTGAACTTATTTTAAAGCACATTTACGCTAGTTGGTAGGGATCATTTGGCAATTGCCATTAATATATTTGAGACGAGAGCATTAAAGGATTAGTCAGTTTAACGAGAGTATCTGAATTGATTAAAGTCCCGAGTTTCAGTCTCGTGATTATCAGAATCCTATTTGTAATTAAAACATAAATAAATAAATGAAGTTGGTTTAACAAATATTATATATTTTTTGATATTATATTATAAACGAAAAATAAAGTTGTGAAATAAATAAAGACGAGCTTATGTTTGTATGTGTATATGTGGATGTCCATGTGTGTATGTATTGAGTATTTGACATAGACTAGCAAGGCTTGAAAGGTCATTGAAAAAGAGAGGAAGACTTAGACAAAAAGAGGGAGTGAATTGGAGGATGAGAAAGTCCTAAAAGACGTAAACAATTCCACTGCGTCAAGAAAATGTAAGTGGCTGAAAATGCTCTATTCCTTGACAAAATTTGCAAAAATAGTAGGAACATAAGCACTTTTATTTGAGTAGCGTGAGGAATGTGGACAAGACTATGGAGAGTGAGAGGGACGTCTCAAGAGTGGGGATTCATGACGTTTTGATACTTCAGGAGGACTCTATACGAATAGATAGAGTTGTTATTATTGTTTATCGTATTTAATATCGTTTAATATATATTGTGTAACAATAATGTAAATGTATATTTGAAATGTTATATTGTTTTTCGAACATATATGTCATACAATAATGTAAGTGTAGATTTGACACAATCTATTGCATGAATATGGGCATAATTACAAAAAATAGTTGTGACAAAATTTATGATTTATTTTATGTAACGTTGTTCAATTTAATATATCAAATATGTCACAAAGAGTACTCGAACAAACAATAATGCTTGTTAGTAGTGTCCTATCAATCATAGGAGACAACAAATATTTTCCATATTTTAGTGTTTTTTCTAAATATGTATATTTAGATAAGTCGTACCTATAAATTATACTATAAGTTCTTATAAAATTTTGCTATTCTCATGTTATGAACTAAAGCGAATATGCTTTTCCAGGATCTATTTTTTGATGATTTTGGGTTCTAAAATGTTATTTTGTTAAACATAGGTGACAATTTTTAAACATAATAACAAACAAAATAAATCTAATTTCAATTAATTTGTAGTATATGATAAATCTTTTTCACCGCTTCTTTTAGTTACAAGGGTAAATTATGCCAAAGGTCTCTTACATTTGAGCTCATTTGCACTTTCCTCTCAACTTGGTTTTTTTTTTTGGGATGATGGTTTTGTTAGGTTGTGTGGCCATGTAGTATATTTTGTTGTGATAAACTTATATTTATAATAAATAAACGATGATTTTAGTTATGTATTGCATTTATTTAATATTGAGGATGCGAAAGAAAGTGCATATGTTCACGTGTAATAATATAAGTTGTGTGTTTGCGTTAAGAATCACAATGTGTTATAAGAGTTGATACCTTGTACTAAGAGTTGTAGGGTTAATTGGTTTATTATTCAGGTTTGCAATTTATTCTTATCGCAAAAATGGTTAAACGTGACATTAGTAAATTTGAAGGTATTGAACGGACCATATATCGAGTTTAGTTCTATAGCATATGACCATGCGGAGAATTAAATTCCACTTGAACATTGGGTATTTCAACTAGATGAATTACAGGGTTGTGTATATTTTGTTGTGACTTTGATGGTTCTTTAATTCACCAATGATTGAGACAAATTTCGTTGGTTGGTTAAATATCAAGGTGAGTTGGGAGTCTCAGAATAAGTAGTGGAGAACATGAATTCGTGAGGGAATCGTCATCCTCAAAAAGGGTAGAGTGGCTACTCAAGTGTTTTCTATTGAACAGTTAAAGTCTGTATTTAGTGTTTAATGATGGCTAAATTTCGACATCTGTGGTTGATTCACAAAATCGTTGAATAAAATAGTACTTAAGTTAATGAGAATAACAATAAAAGAAAAATGGTCATTCGCGCCAGTACCTAATTATCGGGCTCGGATGGGAATAAAATACACATATGATTGGTCAAAGGAAAATATTACAAGTATATATTAGCTTATGCGATCTTACACATTTCAAAAGTGTAGTTTGTTGCCTTTAATGGAAAATATAAATACTAATAATTAGATTTGATGATCTAGGGTTGACTAGACATCATCTAATTATTGAAACTTATATAATATTTGTTCGATCAAGTCCAAGTGGTAGCTTTATAAAGTATTGGGACTTAATCGTAATTATTTTGAAAGTTATAAACTTAATTGTATACATAATTGAAGTTTTAGGATTACACTTTTGAAGTGATGGAATAATAATATTTGAACTTTAATTGGAACTCCGATTTGAATTTCAATTAAGACTCCTATTTGCACTTTATTTGGAATTCTTATTCTACATAGACATGAATACTTTTATTTATGTAAATAGAGAATAGATGGAACCAAAATTTATAACACAATAACATGATAACTCTTCCATAGTGTTCGAATTTAGAGAGATAAAATTATTTTCTTCTTTTTTTATCTGTCAAATTCGAAATTAGTTTTTGATTTAATTAAAAGAAAGTGTCTACATGTTGGTGTAGTCTTCATTTTGAAGAATACCATAGATGACTTGGAGGTTGAAAAAAGCTGAAAATTCGTTATTCATATCTGAACGAAAATTTGTATAATGAGTTTCGATAAATTCTAAATCTTTATTTGTTGATTATAATATTTACTTGAACATTTCATAACGATATTAAATTCTTAAACTAAAATCAAATTAATTTTTTAGGTACTTCTTATTCCGCATTTCAACAACCGGTATCATAGCAAATGTTTACTTGTTATTTTAGAATCGTGATTGCATGTTCTAGTTGAGCGATGTGTAAGAATAATTGATTATATTATAAAATGTGATACGATTATTTTGTAGCCAGTTCTTGATTGTAATTTATTATTTCGAGTCTATTAACAAGATAGATGAATTACGACTCCATCATTTTGATTTAATTTTTTTCAATCTCAAGATTGTAATATGAAGATCGAGTTGTAATTTTCTAATTTTCAATTCCAGTTATTTTTGGAATTCTTATAAATTAATTGAAGATTCGAAGACGATGAGACGAAGATCAAGAGTTGCAATAACAACAACAACAACAACAACAACAACAACAACAACAATAATAAATGCCATCCATGGGTAGACCGTGTCTACGCTGGCATAAACAAGGTCTGCATGTTAAGATATGAATTCACACAATTTGTTGTACAGATTTGAATCGATGTTAAGTGGGTTCAGGTCAACGTTTGCGCGGATTAGATCAAATTTATTTTACATGTAGTATAGAACCTATCATTAAAATCCCCCTAGAGGGGATGAGACTAAGCAGAGCGAAAAGGATTTTCCATGAGATGGAAAATGAAAAGTATTAGTGTGGAGGAGTTAAATTGCTGTTTGAATTGTTAGTGTTGGATCCTTGGAGAATTGTCGGGATTAAAATTCACATTAAATGTTGAGTTTGGGCCTCTAATACTGTACTGTGATAACAGTAAGGTAGTGATATATGTTAAAGAACCAAGGAGTCATCAAAAGAGTAAACATATTGAATGGGTATATAATCTCTTGAGAGAGATTGTTGGTAGATGAGATATGGTTTTTAGTTCGATTGCCACAGGGGATAACCTCGCAGACTCCTTTACTAAAAGCATGTAAGCTAAAGTTTTCGGGGGACATTTGCAAGACATGATATATATATTTTAGGACAAGTAGGAGATTTGTTGGATCTTGTGCCCATATAGTATATTTTGATATAATATAATAACATTTTACAATCAATAAATTGTGATTTTATTTATTGTATTTATCAAATATTGAGCATATGAATTAACGTCACTATGATCACTTGATATTATAAATTGGATGCTTGTATGGAGAAATATAGTGTGATAAAACTTATATATTGATCGTAAATAATTTGTTCATAATCAATATATAAGGATTGAAATCTTGTGTTGTAAGGTTGTAGAGTAGACCAATTCATTGTTCGCGTTTTCTTTTTGTTCTTATCACAAAAAAAAAAAAAAAAAAAAAACCAAAAAGAGGATGAAATGGACGAAAACAGGAAGACATTAAAGACATTTATGAAAAATCCCCTCTATTGCACTCACCACCGGACCAGCAATGGTGAATTCCCACTTCACCTCGTCATTCACTGTCCTTTGATCAAAAGTTTCAGAGTCTTCTATGTCTTTTCCAAATAATCAATGTCCCACCTTCAAATCCATTTTCTGCTTTCCAGTGCTCCCAAGATTTTATTCAGCACAGAAAAAGTAAGTGAAATATTTTATACTATGGACACTAATTAATTGATCGTTTTGTTTCTAGGTTTTCAAAATTTTATGTAAATTCTATTGTTTTATCTTAGTAGGGTTGATTCATTAAGTTTTAACAGGTGTATTTTGTTGATAGATTGATGAAAGATGAAATATGATTTGTTTTATCTATGTGCTTTATGAGTTCAATTGATATTTTATTCTGATGTCTTCACGTAACTTGTTTGACATTCTTGTATAGGAATGTTACGATGTGCGCGTCTTTGGATGGTGTGGACTCACTGAGTTCAGCTTCTTTTTCAATGGTCAGTCCAAAATTTCTCTTTTGAACATTTGGTGATTTATTAATTTGGTATGTTCACCGAAGCTCAAATGAAGATATTTTAGTTTGTGTGTATGTATCATTCTATCTTATTGAAAATAACACGTGACACTCCAGAACTATGTTATTTCCCTTTCTTTTTGGATGGGATGTGCTAATCTGCCAATTCATCTATGCCATGATATTTGTAAAGAAAAATTACCTATAAGTCCTATTTATACTTTTATAGTGATGGAGGACTTTATTGCACCTACTTGTTTTGATTTCCTGCCAAACCTCAAATTTATGATGTTTGTATATTTTATATATGGACATAATTTCTAAAGAAACCAAGAATTTCTTAAGGAAAGTTACACGTTGGACCAAATAATTGTTTTTCTTATATTAATTTGAGAATGTAACTTTAACACAGAGGACAGATCTAATTGTAGCATCATTGTTTTTCCGAAAAATGCACAACTACAATTTTTGAAAGTTTGTGAAACAATATGTATTAAAATTAATAATTCAATACAGTTATAGATCTCCAATTGGGTCTTCACACATATAAACATTGTTGGAAAACATTCATGTATAATCGCCCCATTAGTTGCTTAAATTTCACGTACTGTAAGCTTGGGAATTAAATGGTTGTGTACAAATGAATAAGGGTCAAGTTATTTTGTATTCACTTTTGTCAGTGATGATTTTGGTAACAGTCTTTACCAAAGAGTCAGCAGCAACTTACTGTAAACTTGGGAATTATGTAAAAGTAGTAGGAAAATTGTTATAATGATGTCGAATGTAGATTTGGGGCCCATGGATCCTTCAACTGTGACTGAAACATTTTTATGTGTATGGCAAAATGTTGCACATGTTATCCAAGTTGTCTACAGTTGAAGTACTATTTTGTGGTTGAAATGCGAAGACATGCAATGAATAAACATGTTCATGAATCCTCATCGAACACTTCAGTTGATGCATGGTTTTTGCGACCTATTGATGCATCAATTTGTTTTCAACCAGATCGAGGAGACATCGACCCCGAGGTGTCCTGCCCGGATAACGAGGAAGTTCCCTCAGAATTTCCCGTCACGGAGGCGGATGGTAAGTTTAGTACTGGAGAAGTTATACTATGTTGAATTTTTTTAATAGACTATAAATAATGTTGAGTTGAAAACTAATGTTGAATATCTTCTCATGATTTCAATGCAGATGGTACA
>CAIGRT010067349.1:0-16757 GCA_903798405.1 Fraxinus platypoda | reverse complement strand
CCCCCCCCCCCCCCACCACCTACATCCGTCCCTGCTTACAGCCCTCTCGCATGGGGTTGGGGCCCGCAATCGGGGGACCCACATTATGTGAGAGAGCTGTACATTATACAGTATTTAAAAGCTGTACAAACAGCTTTATTGAAAAACCAATCAATTTAAGAAGTTTCTTGTCGGTTCCCTTGTAAATCAATCACATATAGTTTCTTAAATCTGTGCAAGGTCCGATTTTGCGGGACCCACATTATGTGAGAGAGTTGTATATTGTACAGCATTTAAAAGCTGTACAAACAGCTTTATTGAAAAACCAATCAATTTAAGAAGTTTCTTGTCGGTTCCCTTGTAAATCAATCACATATAGTTTCTTAAATCTGTGCAAGGTCCGGTTTTGCGGGACCCACATTATGTGAGAGAGTTGTATATTGTACAGCATTTAAAAGCTGTACAGACAGCTTTATTGAAAAACCAATCGATTTAAGAAGTTTCTTGTCGGTTCCCTTGTAAATCAATCACATATAGTTTCTTAAATTTGTGCAAGGTCCGGTTCGTTAGTTTTCAAGCAAGCCGGACTAGTCAATGCTCATCAAGTTTACACTAGTCTTGAAAGGAATTCAGAGTAATAATTTCATATATAATTATCGGAAGAATGACATTTGCATTATTGACCATATTGTAACTTAATGAAGAGGATGAAGTTGATTTTAGACCAGATAATATAATTAAGGGTAAATGACATTCAATAATAGAATTGATAAATCCGTATTGTCTACTCTCTCAGTCGTCATATATAGATATCCAAGTTGATCATCTGCCTGCATCTAGATTGCTGCTAGAGCGGATACAAATAACAAAATCATATTTAAAACCAGGTAATTCCTCGAGCTTTTGGAGACGCCATTTGACCCTATCACACAAAAATGAATTATCATTTATACATATAATTAATGCTAATGGTATGTACATACAACATTCTCAATTCTTTTCAAAATAAATAAATACAACATTCTCAAAGTTCACGGCCTGTACTCTCACAACAACAACATTGCCGCATTGAAGTTAACCTCCAAATAATTCATTGCACCCATAGTTGCCAAACTTTCAACATGCTCTATATGATCGCCTATTTTATATACTAGAAAATACAGTCATTTAAGAAATAATTAGTCATTTGATTCTCGAGTGGAATTGAGACAAACTAGACTCTTATGGAAGACAGTAGTGAAGGATATTTTGCAGTGGTTGAAAGGCTGACGGAGTAATTACGGTTGGAGGTAAAGAGCCTAAGGATCGTGATCTTCTTTTCTCGAAAAAGAACCAATGACGGTATTTGAAGAATAAGTGTTGGCTAATTCTGTGTCAACGGCCACAGTATGCCATAAGATGCAAGCATTATTCGGAATGATTTGGCGTAAAGCATTTATAGGTAACTTTCTAAGTCTGTCGTCAAATTTCAAGGTTAATCCTAGACAAATCTCAAGGTAAACTCTAGAGGCATTAAAAACTAGCAAAATGGAATACAATAAGGGCAGTAGAAATTTTCGGTGGTAAAGGTCAAGAATAACTGCTAAAGAGTTTTCTAGGCCTAATGAATTTTTATTTTGTATTCCTTCTTATATCTATCAATCCCCCCAAAATCCTCTTTTAATTGAAGGTAAAAGTGGCTATATGTAATGTGTTTGGATTCAACCACGTGGCTCATGAGTTAGATTTCTTGAACAGTTACCTAGGTAGATTGTCTTTACGTACCCTCCATTTATATTAATTTACTCATTCAATAAACGAAGTAGAGATCAATATCGATCTGTCACCTAGGAAGTAATGAATTTCTTGAGATCATAATCCCGAAATCTAACAAATAATTCTTTGAAATTAATTAGTGTACTCACAATTAACAGTACAAGCTGAAAATGGCAAGGGAAAAATCCTTTTCCATCCATGTGAACAAGCACACTCAAATCCTGTAAGTGAATCACTTGAAACTTTACATGTTCCTTTTCCACAATTCACATTTTTGCATAAATCATCTGTACAAAAAAAACATAAATTAGACTAAAAATCCTAAAAGAACAACGAAAAATGCGAAAATAACATAAATTTGATCATCACGTACCTTGTTGAGCGGAAGTCTGAAAGATGAAAATGAAGAAGAATAGAAAAAGAAAAAAGAGAGTAAAATTCAAATTATAGTTTCCCATACTTCTTTGAGGAATTATAAGAGATTTAGCAATGAAATTGTATTTATAAGTAAGTTGTTGTAATATGTATTCAATGCCTGAATTTAAAAGTTATAGTAATGTATTGAATTAGTAAGTTACGTTTTGCGCTTTGTAACCTCCCCATAGAGGAAGCTTATAGGGTAACTAAATTACGTCACCATCCTCAATCTTTGAACCTTTTTTGCAATTTTGTCCTCAACTTTTTTTTGTTTTGACAAATAGATCCTCAAACTTCGACTAATCAGCAGCAACAGTATATAATGTAAGAAAGAATTTGTCCATTGCAGGCACTAATATACTCCTTAATAATGCAAAATGAGAGATTCATTTTCTAATCAAGTTCGTTAACATGTAAAATCTCTTTTTGTGGTATGCTTAATAGTGTAAGAAACTGCGTTATGGGTTTTTAGAAAAAACCGTTCGACTGAAAAATCAAATCCCTAGAACCTCTCAAATATGTACAAGGTCTAATTCTTTAAGCTCGACTCGTTTGTGCTTGTCAAGTTTTGAAGACATAGTCTTAGAACGATTTGTATGTATATGAAGCCCTTGTTTGGTAGGATTAAAATCTAGATTGTAATATAAGTTAAAGTCAACAGTTAATTTTAACAATATATATCACGGGATCCACAAATTTTCAACAATACATTTAATCAACTTTTATCAAAATTTATTAAAAATTTGATTTTAATCCCATCAAATTGTGGCTAAATTTATCCCTACGAAGAGATATAATTATTAAAAGGATAAATTCGCACTATCAATATATAAGTCAATGTGGACGATTCACACATTTCGTGAGATCCACGACGTTTTATCAACTTTTCAATCAAACAATTCATCAACTTTTATCAATGTCTACCAAAGTTTAATTTTTAGAAAAACCAAACGAGGGATAAAAAATTTATGGACATTATTAATCCACCATAATACTATTGACCTTCTACATTTATACCAAATTAATGTGGTATCATACGGTACAAAACCAACCTTAATGTACTAGAAAAATATTTAAAGTATTTAAATTAATGTTTTACAACATTTGATCATTCATTAATGAAATTGATAAATTGGTAACGATTATTTTCTCCTTATGTAAACATATTCAACTGTACGAGTTAATCCTCTGCCTGCATCTAAATTGATGCTAGAATGAATGCAAATAACAAAATGAAATTCAAACCCACATAATTCTTCGACCATTTGGAGACGCCATTTGATCCTACCAAAAAAAAAAAAAAATTCAATTATCATATAATATTATTCCAATTTCTTCCTCGAAAAAAAAAGGAAAAAAAATCTCATTTGCCAGACATCTTTCTAAGAATTATTATTACCTTATTCGGCTTTTACAAAATAAAATTCAAAGAAAAAATCCACACAAAAAAAAAAGATTAAAATTAAAAATCCAAAAAAAAAAAAAAAAAAAAGATTAAAATTGTGCTCACACATTCATATTATGATAACTTCGATATCCAATATTATTTTTAGGTCAAGCCTAGCCCCTTCCTAATTCTATTTTCCTTTTCATTTTTAATAAAATGGAACATCTAGTTCTTGTTTCCATTTTTTTTTAAATCTATGGCTATAAAAGGAATTTAAAAAGATATCCAAGGTTCGGCCCAAGGTATAGCTTTCATTTGAACAATGGGTACAAATGAGCGCGGCCCATTTCTGTATGGCCCAGGTTGACTATATATGGGTTAAGGGTCCAAGTCGGATTTGTACAGTTCGTTTTGTACTGAACAAGCCCAGATGTAGTCTGGGCTATTTAGCTCGGGTAGATACTGTTGCTCGCCAAGTCGATTTTTGAGTTGGGTGGAGTTGGGCTAGCCACAAATGGCTCATGTTCATATTTGTTCGGTTTTATTTTTACTTCCTCACTAGTCATGATTTGAGGTGTATTCAGATAAATTTGGAACTTGTTTAATTCTCTTTTTTTTTCAAAATACATTTTTCTCTATCTTCTTTTCAACCACACATTTTTTAATAAAATAATATTACACGCAAATCTAAAAAAAAAATTATTTTTTTAACCACACATTATCTATCAATCTATTATTCCAAAATGCATTCCACACAACAAAAATAGTTCTCAAACATGCTCTTGGTATATATAAACATTTATCTAAATTATCAAATAGCATACCCTTTGATGGTGGGGGCGGTACCATACCATTCGAAAGAGTTGGTGGTGGGGGCGGTACTATACCATTCGACGGAGCTGGTGGGGGCGGTGACGGGTGATTGGGACCAAGGCCAGGACCACCACAATTTGCTCCAATGGAACCTAGCGAAAATTGGATTGGACAAACTTGAATAAGAAAATAGATATCAAAGATAAATAAGTTATTAGCGAATTTTCAATTCAATAAAAACGTAGCAAACACTCGTAAAAAAGTCAAAGATACAATTAGAGTTGAATTTTAGGTTGGATTACATATATACTTTTGAGGTGACTTTCATTTTTACGTGCCAATTTTATAAAGAAAAATAGGTCCTAATTTCCCAATTGGTTGTACCTTCGTTTAGCTCCTTAAAGGGTCTGCCCATATAGAAAGTATACATTAATTTTTTTTTTTTAAATGATGAATTTTAAAATAGGAGAAACAATGAATAATAAAAATTGCAACTAAAATAGTTAAAAATAAAAAGAAACTATGAATCTTACATTGTTTGACACAAACCAAGCCGGTCAAATTCAATAAATTGGCGGATCCATCAAAGCATTGGCAGTAGTGAGACGTTCCATTAGCAATGCAGGTTCCATCACCACACCAGACAAGATTACAAGCTGAGAATCATAGCATTTTCATTGTTTACATCAGTAGATAATATCATTGTTGAAGAATAATTTGAGCAAGAAATATATATATATATATAAAATCGCGAAATTTACGGTCAGAGAAATTGAACGATGGCGGGATAAGCGGTGGAGGAGTCCCGTTGCCACACAAAAAATCAAGTGTACCTGCACATAATTCATTGGCGCCTATGGTTACCAAACGTGCTCTATGCAATCACCTATATTTGTACACTGGAAAATCACTCAAGTAAGAAAGGATTAGTCATTTGATTCTCGAGAAAATGAACAATCACAAAAAGATCGAGATATGGTCCAAACTCGTATGAAAATTTTCGACAACTGGTGAAAGCATGACAAAGCAATGTTGTGTGGAGATATATGCCTCATGGGTTGTGAACTTCTTTTTCATTGAGAAGAAGAAATGACAATATCTGGGAGATAAGTATGAGCTAGCTCTGTGCCTGCAGCCGCGATAAGACATGATGTAAGCGGCATTCGGGTGTAAAGTGTCCATAAGTGATTTTTTAAAGCCATCGTCAAATTCGATGGCTCATTTTGGACAGGTGGTGAAAACTACAAAGGTGGAGTACGTTAGAGACCGAGAAATTTTCAATGGAGCAATGAAATACATAGAGATTGGAAAAAACAAGCACCCTACTATCCAAAAGCTTCCCTATATTCAAAATGATTCCAAGACCATTGTTTAATATCCAAAATAGGTAAAAGCGAATATATAGGTTATGTATTTAGATTCAACCAAAAACCTCATGAGTAAGATTTCTTGAATGGTTGTCTGGACGTTATACTATTAAATGTAAGTTACCCCCTTCTTATATTAATTGTTTCATTCAATAAACAAGATAGGGATCAAATTAAACTCTCACCTAAGCACTTTTGAATTTCACGAGATTATGAAATCCTTAAATACAACAAACAATGCTCTCAAATTAATATAGTATACTCACAGTTAGGAATATCACAAGCAGAAAATGCCACGGGAAATGTCCTGTTCCAGCCAAGGAAACAATCACACTCAAATCCTGCAATGGACTTACTCGAAGCTACACAAGATCCTCTTCCACAATCCACATTTTTGCATACATCATCTGTACAAAATCACATAAGTTGAACTAAAAAAACTCTAAAATAATAACGAATGCTCGAATATGACATAACTTCGATAATAATTGTGTACGTACCTAGTTGGGCCGAAGTCTGAAAGACAAAAGGGAAGAAGAAAAGAAGAAAAATGGGAGTAAAATTCAAATTATATTTTGCCATACTTTCTAGGAATTGTAATTAGAAAAGAGAGAACAAATTGTATATACTTGTTATTGTAATGTACTCAATGCATAGTAATTTATGTTGGCGCTTTGTAATTCACCCCCTGGAGGAAACTTAAAAGGTAAATCGTAGCCATCGTCCCTAACCTTTGACCATTTCTTTAATCTCGTTCTAACATTTTCATGTGACAAATGGATACTCAAATTTTGAATTACTTGAGGCAATAGTGGTAAATAGTTGTACTTGTTAATATACTTTTGTTTCGCGCGGATTATCGCTAACAATTAAAAAGGGTTCAGACGATTGTGTAAGGAACAGACCTCTTGAGACAAAGCCTCAAAAATGGGTGTTTATTGATGAAGATTACAATTGGAAATAAACATAATGCCTCCAAAGGGCGCAAGCACACGAGTACTAAAAGAAGTATTTTAAAGTTTAAACTAAGAAATTGAAATTACATATTCTCTGTTGAGAGTGTTTGATTCGGGGTCCTTTCTTCCATGTTTTCTTCTCTCTTTTATATTCTTTGGGCAGTTCTTCCTGTAAAACCGTTCGGAGCCTGCTTGTCGTTCTGTAACTGCCCATTTTCTCCATCATGGCTCACTTGTCATGGAACTGTCGTCTATAACCGTTGCCATTACTCTTGTCGTTTAACTGCTTACAACCGGGATTCTTGGATCATGGGGTGTAATGAGTTTGCTCAATAACCGCTTCAATAACTGCTGAATTGGATAACTATAATACTTTAGATTCGTTCAGTTCTTGGGCGACTTGAGGGTTTGGGCGAGAACGGGGTTATCGCTCTGAGCGACCGTAAGGCACTCCATTCGCTCAAATTCTTGACGTCTTGCAAGTTTGGGCGATGATGTTACTTTGTTTGTGGACCCCACTACACCCACTAATGGTTATATTTGGGCTTTCGTCCTAGATTTCTTAATTGGGTTTCATTCCTTGAACTATTCAACTTGGACTACACTTTTTGTGTGTCAACAACTTTCTATTAATCATTTTCTTATCAAGGTCGTTAACAAGCACAATTTCCTAACCACAAGGTTGATTTGTTATCTCAATCTGATATATTGTTGAATATCTTATCTAAAACCTTAAGCTCTAAGAGAATAGCATATGCATTTATCAGGACTAGACTCCAACTTTTCAAGCATAGTTTGGGTTCTTGACTTTCAAAAGTGAGTTCTGAGTCGATATATTTAATTCCATGAATTTGGATCTTTACATAATGGAAAACCGTCAATATGGAAGTTAACATCGCATGCGACTGACACATGACTCAAAACTAGATATTAAACACTTTAGTCCTCTAACTTTTAGTCACGTGAAAGCATGTACAATTTTACCGTCAACGTGAATGAATTCTATCACGTAGGGGATCCAAAATTTTAAGTTAGAGATTAATATTGCACTAATTAAAAGGTTAAGGAGTGTAGTCTTAATTTTCTCTAATTTAAGTCTTCTTTAAGACAGAGACATTAGAAACATCATTGATTGACATTACATTTGCATGTGTTTATACAATTGTGTGGAAAATTGTTTGAATATTAAGTTTAAAAGGCGGAGACGGCAGCGAGTCGATTTTTCCAACGATGCAAGAGACAAATTATACTACACAATTACAAATTCTTGGCCCTCTTTACTTCAATGTACATTATAAGAACGGTTAAATTCCCGTGTAAGTTCGGTTAGTTTTCACATACAAACTTGAGTAAAGTGACGAACAAGATATTTGTTGTATATGTAGTATCAACTAAGTGAGCACTCTGAAAAAACTAATGAACTCAAAATGAGCTAAAAGCACTCAATCGTGAAAACCCTCATAGGTGACCCTAAACAATGTGAACCAACATTCTTGCGAAATGAAAAGATTAAACTGATAAATAAAACGTGAACTGATAACAGAATCAATTAGAAATTAATCAATCAACGACTATCGCGTGTCATTAACTAAAAAGACTCATTTACCCCAAAACCTAAATAAAAATCTATAGATAGGCATGGTTGAAATTAAAAAGCATATGCCGAAATTGAAATATCTTCATTACAAATAGTCATTTCTCCTCTTACTCTCCGTCAAATAGCAAAATAGTGAGTTTAGGGAAGGAAAGCCCTAATTAGGTGAGGAAAATTTGTTAATCATATTTTTGAGTTCAACAATAATAAATTATTTTAGTATTTAATTTGTCAAATGATCAAAATGGAGCGCGCGCACAAATTTGGTACCCAAACAAGTTTTTAACTCATTTTATATCTAATAATTATAATTATTTATGAAACAGTGTACACATACTGCACAATACAATGAGCAAAATACTAGCTCGATTATCTTCTTTACTCTCTCTTTAGCGCTGTAGACGGTCATACATGCGTCTAGAAAAAGAGTTGAGATATAATGTTCCGAACTTGCTGTCTCCGTAATACAATTTTGATATTTTGACACGTTACATCTTCGTATATTCTCTTTCACTAAGAAAATATAATGTGCCGAGATGTCAAAATGATCAAGTAGACAGCAAGTTCAGAACAGCTCGTCTATGTATTGCTTGAACTATCAAAATGATACTGTAATGATCAATTTATTGCATGCACAGTGCCAGAAATCAGTGTATATTGGAAATTTTGTTACGTAAAAGAATTTTTTTTACATATGTGAGTCAAAGCACAAAATTCTTCAAATATTTGGACTTAAGAATGGACCAAGCTGTAAATTGGCTAGAAGTATTGAAGATTAGAACACCATTCCTTCATTTACAAGTTCTTCTAACCCTCTTCTGAGCCTCTGTGAAGCAATACGACACTGATCTTCAATCAACCCACCAAATGAAATCCTAACATACCCGGGGCAGCCACTGGAGGATCCCGGGATTAAGACCACCCCATGTTTCCGAGCTAGCCAGCCAACTACTTCAAAGTCATCGGAAAATTTATCCGGAAGCTTTGCCCACAAGTAAATTGCACCTTCTCCACCTTTGACAGCATCCTTACCCAGTGGAGATAAAGATTCTAGAAGAAGTTCTTTGTTTTTGACGAGGTCTTTGACTTTATCAGTGACCCACTCGGGGCCCATTTCCAACGAGTGAAGCGCAAGTCGTTGTGAGATAATAGAAGCGCAAATGGGGATGTTGTCCTGGACTTTAAGGAGTTGAGCTGATAAACCTTCCACTTCCGAAGGGAATGCAATCTGCAATAATGAAGATATTCAAACTTAACGCCCAATTTCTTGCCATCACATCAATACTAACGTCAATGGAAAAGCCAATTGGCAAAGAATTTTCACTTCAAGACCAGATGAATTTAACGGGTGATGTTCCATGAAAAATAACTAAAAGAGTGAGAGTGAAAGTGATAAAAAAAAAAAAAAAGTGATAGTGAAACAAGAAATTAGAATCGATCATGCAAAGCAAAGCATAAGGAACTTCTCTCCTGTCCAAATCATTTGAAATTCTTGTCAAACATAACATCACTTACATATCCAACTCGCCATCCCATCATTCCATGAGCTTTAGAAAAAGAAAACACGTTGACTATGTGATCCCCCTCTAGACAGACATGCTTCCGACCATCATACATGAAGTACCTGCATATAGGCTCGTTACTCAGTTAACACTTAACTTAGTTCTTCTTGACTATGAAATTAACTCAGTTGGACTGCCAGATAGTACGACCACAACGCTTAATCAGAAACTAGATAAACAGATTCATATTTGAAGTGCAACTGTGTGGAGATACAAAAAAAAAAAGAAAAAATAAATTAAAAAATCCCAAACTGCATTCCCTCTATCAGTAAATTTTGACACCTCAGTCTTACAACATATACTTGTGCAGCCTCTGTTGCATGAACGCTTCAACTAGGGTAGTATGTCCGTGTGCCGAATACCGACACTCTACCATGATCATTTTTCTTTTTTTATTAGAAATATTATATATTTTTAACTCAAAGTTATTAGTAAGTAATAATTATGTACTTATATTTAAAATATTTCAACAAAAAAATTTAATAACACGTATAAAACTAAATTTATACTATATAATGAAGAATTTTAAAGAATTTAATCAACGTATCATGTCAGTACTTTTTGAAAAATCGTGTGTCAATGTATCCGACACATTATGTTGGACACAAATGTCCGTCTCAATGCATCATATTGTACAGTAAATAGTCAAATAGGGTGTGCTTTGAAATATGGATCTTCAAAATGAGATGGCCGATCTTATTAAAATACTGATTGCACATTCCTTCTTGGCACATTTGTGTTCAAAATAGTGCAGTATTAAAGCAAATCTGTAATATCTTACTCACCATGATATGAAAGAACTCTAAAACTTTGCTGAATGGGCAGAAGCAATATAAGTATACGATACACAGAATACACGATTAAAAGTCTACAAATTTATAGATGTTCAAGATTATTAGGCACCTAAAAGAAGCAATATCAAGAAATATCAACCTCATTTAATTAGTTATGAACAGTCAGCTGTTAGGCTTATAACAAATTATAAAAAAAAAATTATATAGGAAAACTGTTTGAACAGAAAAATCTAATTGCATAGTCGATCTTATTAATATACGATTTTTGGCATCTATTTGCCTCAAGGTGAAATAACTAACCCAATAACGCAGCACTCAGAAGAAAGGAGGAATATACTCACTCATATGTATTGTCTACCACGAGCCAACATCCGGCATCTTTGCAAAGGTCTGATATTCTCTGCTTAAAAGCAATATAAGCGAAACATAAGGATACTTACCAAATGAGGATAAAGACATAAAAGGGGAACTACGTTCTCAAAGAACATTTTAGTTACAGGAAGTAAAACTCCAGCACTGAATTCTTTTAAACACTACGCACACAAACGCACACACCCACCTGGAGAAGTGGCTCCGGAATGTAGGTTCCAGAGGGGTTGCCAGGATTTACAACAGTAACAAGCTTTGGAGTTGGTTTTGTATCCTTTAAAGTCCTCTCTAACCAGTCTGAACAAAAAGGCAGTTCAAATCATTATATAATCAGTAATGTAATACCCCAAGCATATTTTTGAGCCTACATGATGTTCATCAGTCATAATGCATACTCGTACTGTAAACTGTTATGTAATCAATGTTGTTCTAACACGAGACAACATTGGTCACTTCGTTCTCTTAAAGCTGCATATGTATTCAACAATATAACTTACAGACATTAACTATAATGTTCAGAATGTCAAATCCATCAAGGTAAACATAACACATTAGTATGCTGAACTAAGGGAAGTTTCTAATTGTACCATCTTTAATGAAACAAAAAGGAAATGATCTGGTTCTTGGTTAATATTCTGATATTATAAATTTAAATTATCTTTAAGGAAAATGCAATCAAATTTTCAATCGCATGTTCAACATAGATGTCCTTCCACAATTGCAGTAGAAGTTATCAACCCCCTGTTATCTATTCAATCACAAACTATACAATTTCATAAGCCATTCACATGGCGACTGGTGTATAAGCCCTTCCTTTCCAAGAAAAAATGAGATCATCTGATTAAAGTACAATTTCTCATCGTTAAGTTTGACATTTTGTTCTGAATCCCAAATTCTGTGCTAATCATCTTTTGAAAGATGGGAAATATAGAGTTGACATCATGTATTCATTTTCGAGGAAGTCAGCCTTGTACAATCATCAACAAAGGACACAAATGCTTTAGCTCCAAAAGACTGGGAATTTGAGAACGACCACATACATCATATGGATTAGAAAAAAGTTAAAAACAAAGTTTGGATTACCCAATGGAAAGAACACATATGTTTAGCTAATTGGCAAACTTCAGAACTAAAACTCTAACATCCAATTTGTCCGATGCCAAGGGGAATACTATATTCCTCAACGAAAAGTATGGATGACCCAAGCAAAGATAGTCCAGCCACTCAGACTTTTTACAACTTTTTCAAAAAGCGAGGTTGTGGCAAAGAGTCGCCATTGCCTAAACTAGTGGTGCAAGGATGTGACGCGCAGAGAAAAAAGTAAATAAAAATACGAAATTCACAAGCCACCTTCTAAATCTTGTTGATTCACTCATGAGTATCATTAGTTCTCACAAGACACTGAGAATTTTGACTCTTAGCATACAGAGAATCAGACACATAATTGAGAAGACTCAATTCTGCATTGCATAAGTACCCATTATAGCATATGCTAATGGTCTTATTTATAAGATTGTACTAAAATCTTAATTTTAGAAGAAATATGTAATCCTAATTTAAAGGAAAAATCTATAATTACCATAAAAATACTAAAATGCAAAATTATTGAAAACTATCCCTAGATAATCCCTATGGGCAATGCATGATTCTTTCTAAAATGGAGAAAATTCGTCCTCGAAATTTAAGCACCCTATAAAGTGCCAGTAGGATTTTCTACGTGATTTTCGATGTATCTGGACTCCTCACAGGATTTGAATCCTCTTTTGTTGGCATAAATGATGCATCAAGTCATCATATCTTAAGAACCAAGTGTTGTTCAATTTGTGTCATGCAATCATGATAATAGGCAATTAGGCATCCTCCAACTATGATACTTCATAGTCGTGCATCCCCATAATGATATGCACAGGAGAGAATGTAGCTCTCATAACAACTGATGTAGAAAAGCACAAAAAAAATAGTCACAACTAAATTATTAATTATTACAGAAAGATCAGGAATTTGGTTTCTTTGATTCATATAAAATACCGAGAACTGGCCACATAAGTTGGGAAGACTCAATTTTCCATTCAATAACTAGCTCCAATACCATGAAACAAATTATAATTCTGCTTTACATATGTAAATTCAGAATACAATTTCTGCGACCTTTAAATGACTACCCTAGACATTAAAATAAGAAAGTTATAATTACCTATCACTAATTTTGTTCTATAAATTACAGGGTCAGACCAATGATAAGTCCTACACTTAGCAAGGATCAAAGTTTACAAAGGATAAAGGGAAGGAAATGAAAAATAAAACAGATCATAAGAATCCACCAACAACATCAACAATAGCAAGTCAAATCAAAGTAGAGTTTTGAGTAGTGCAATTTTTAATGGATTGGTACAAAACCCTTTCCAAATTCTTGGAATACATCAAAAAAACTTTGGCTTTGATTATGAGAAAAAAGCAACCAGCTTATGCTATTATGTACAATTTCGAATCTGAATAGACGTTCAAAATAGATAGTTCCTGGTGCAGAATGACATAAAGCATGCAGGATCATTGAAAAGGGAGGTTAATCGAAATTCACAAAATATTATATTTTAATCATTAACCTGCATCTGGATGAAGCGTCTTGGGATCACCAGGACCGACCAGAATGTCAGTGACTCCTGTCATCTGGAATGACATATATGAATTGAAGTAGTATGGAGCAAACATGACGACTGAATCTCCAGCATCACACAGTGTAAGAACAATATTAACAAAAGCCTGCAACAATTTGGGAGATCATTTTAGTTAGAAAATAAATAATGCACACAATGGGAACAAAGAATTCTATTTTGGTTACATGCCAAAATACATAAATTGCAATATACACCAACTAATTGGCTACCCAGTTGAAATCACATTCACCATTTTAACACTACAAGCAATTATCCAAAGAATTTATTACACAGAAACTCATACGTGAAGTGATTTTGTTAGTTCGAAAAATTTAGAACTCTGAAAATATCTGGCTGGAAACTGGGAAACCTTGGATAAGGAAACATAGAAATCAATGACAAAATGTGATAATTAAAATGAAATTTCAAAGTGATTCATGAATTGTTTTCAACTGTTCAACTTCCTCAAAGGGCTACAGCCATAGAGGTGCAAAAGGATAGGAGATTAGAAATTGATGGGATAAATTTTCAAACCATAGAGATTAATAAAGGAGAGTGAAAAAGAAAAAGAAGTGAGAAGCAAGCCGATCACAAAATACATGTGGCTTATGTGATTACTAACCTCAGCACACAAAGAGAAGTTTAGAAACTTTCCCATGCATGGACTAGTTGTCCAACTGATTTTAAAGAATCTAAACTCCTATATGTCTATTATCAAAGCCCAACTTCATACCTGATTTGCACCAGCAGTCACCATCACTGAGGATCTGTGTAAATTATTTTCTTGCCGTAACTGCAACAAGAAAATGAAATGAGTGGTTTAGAAGTGGGGAAAAAATTGGCTGGACACGGTTGTATACTGATTTTAATTCCACTCAAAAGGTCTTAACTTATATGATGAACCAGTGAAATCTGTTTAGTGATTATCTTCCAGACATGAGCCTTTACAAGTCTGTTTAATACTCCATCGATTGATAATGACATGAATTATTTAGCAGAGTCAAACAATTTGCGTTGTATGAGACAAACTGTTAAAAAAAAATAAAAAAATTAGCTGAAGATATAAAATATTGGTTTACCTTTTTCAACAATGCTTCCCTGAGCTCAGGAAGACCTTCATCAGCACCATAACGACTGATCACAGGCTCCCATACAAGTTCTTGCACCTTTTCTAGAGCCTGTTTAGGCGGTTGCCAGTACACAACCCCCTGTAGAACAGCATGATAGAGTATTGTAATGGCCAAAAAATAGACAAAGTAGACATGATAACAAATCTCTAATAAAGTGAGTTGAGGGCTACACAAAATGAAAAGTACAATACGAACTCCCAAATTTATATTTTTCCGTTCTTTTCAAGAAGACAAATGATTTAAGTCACTCTAATAATCAAATTACAATGTTTTCTTAAAAAAATATCATATTAAATTTTTTTTTTTTTAACTATGGACTCTAGCAGCAAAAACATTTGCTCTTCCAATACTAGCTAACTATAGTTACTTATTACAACTTCGTCAAGCCAAAAACATTATCAGCAATCCAAAAAATTATTGTACCCAGAGAGCAACCATGTTTAAGGCTTGATCTTCTAAATTACACCCGTGTTGCAAAATAAAACCAATGTCACCTATCCATTAGGACGACAAGCAACATATGAAATTAGGAGAACTAGGAACATATGAAATTCATTAATTAAGTGCAAAAGTTCACTGGATCCATCACCTAATTCATTCTGCAAAAGTTCTAAAAGATTTTCACCTACAAATTTTAGCAATTAAGAAATTGACAAAAAATTACTTTTCCAAGAATTTGTTTAAATCCAAAAGAGGGACAGGCAGAAAAGCATTCACGCTTCTCAATTTATCGTAATTCCATATTAAGAACACAAATTAACAATTTATATTGGGAAAAGTAAACAAACCTGAGCCAGAGAAATACAACCTTTCACACCTCGGATCAACTCTTGTATCTGCAGATTTGAAACAAAAATGCACAGATTTCACTAAGTAAATAAATTAGAATAATTATAAGATTAAACATATAGGGCAGACCAAAAACACATGCAACAAAAGGGAACCCATTTCAAGAAATAAATGGAAAATTAAGTACCTTAACCATAATAGGGGTATCAGTATGCACAGCTCTTCTTGCAAGCATTCCATAAGAACCCATTTTCCACCTAATTTCTCTGGCCTTTTTTTCTCGGATGTCCACCAAGATTCTTTTCAATTATATAACTCCACAAGCTAAAGATTCTGTCTTTTTCTTACCTACCCTTCAACTTTTATTTTTGGCTTTCCCCCTTAAAATCTCACAAAGCTAATATGAATTCAGATATATATTGCAGCCAAAAGTAATAATAGAAAATACTACACCCATTTAGCTTGCAAGAACAGTGAGAAAAAAGACAAAAAGATCACAGACCTTTTCAATTTTTTTTCGTTTTTTATTGAAAGAATTTTTCTACCTTTTTTTCTTACGTGTTCGTTTTAGTTTTTAATCCATTTTTCCTCTATGATTAGACTTGACTGGAGAAGAAAATAACAATCATGACGTCTACATTATTTTTGACATTAGACTATTGAATAATTTAAAAAAAATAAAATAAAATTCCACCCGACTTTTTGAACTCCAATAAAATATACACAATAATATTAACCTACACTTTGCATTATTCAGAAAATAAATAGTTAATTATTTTTTATATTTATGTAAAGACAGAAAGTTAGAGATAAGAATTTGTCTTTACCTGCCACGGAGTTTTGGCTGGCTGATCCAATAGCCAAATCGTTGACTCAAATTAAAATGAACTGAGAGAGGGAATCTTTGAAGGAATATGGTTCAGATCAGAAATATTTGTATTTATTAAAGAATTAAGAATCTGAGTATATGATTTGAATGTTAATAATATTAACAATTATTATTTGGTTAATTTTAATTTTATTTTTGGAGAATTGGGAAATGTAGATGGCAGGTGAAAGAGGATTATGCCCCTGTTTGACCCACATTATTTTTTTCATTTTCATTCTTCTACTCATTTTCAACTACACATTCTTTAATAAAATAATATTTTTCATCACATCAATAACTTTTCCTTCATTTTCAACCACATA
>CAIGRT010067340.1:0-11535 GCA_903798405.1 Fraxinus platypoda | reverse complement strand
CAAACACATAGATTTCATGGGTTCGACACTCTATTCATCATTATATCACTTGACACGATCCCGTACACTTGCGGGTTTTCAAAGGATCGAGATCCTAACGAAATCGAACTCCTACTGTTAGATCCCAAGATTGAAATGACATTTAGAAAAAGAAGAAGATAACAGAGATAAGAGAGAAATTCCGCCAAGAGCAGTAGCCAACAATGACGAAATATCAGTTGCGAATTATGTGATTCCTATACCAACTTGATAATGGCACATTTGTTACATTTTTCACCCANAATATTTGTGTTTCTATGATTATTTGACGCCTAAATGTACTAAGTACTTCTATATCTTGGTTTAGGTTGCAAAAGGGTGAAAACGGTGGAAAATTGAAGAAAAGAGCGAAAATGGACCAAAATGGAAGAAAGTGAAAGCCCATGGACTAAAGAACAAATACTCTAAACTTGTTTCTAACCTCGTGATGAAGATTCGAGAATGTTAGAGGTCAATTGGATGAAAGAAGGAGTCAAAATGATGAAATATAGCCAAAACATTATCACATATCAACTTTCAAGTTGAAAAGTTTTGCACCGATTTTCAGCCTCATATTGAGATCATTTTTTGACATGGAAAACGATCGAATTCATAGATGATATCTGAAGCAAAGTTGTATCCCTTTGAGTTAGCTTTTCAACGCATTTTGAATCATCTCAATCGGATACCTGTAGAGAAAGTTATGACCAAAATACCGAACACTGTTCAGAGACAAACCTACGAGCGCGCGCTGGCAAATTCTCTTGTGCGCACACGGGCATGAATTTTACTTACCGAGCCTAAAACCAATGAATGGCGCGCGTGCATAGACATTTTTCACAGACGAATCTTAAGTTTCCTTCTACGACTCAAACACTTATTGTAACTTATTTTGGCACGATTTCTCAACCCTAAAAGACTCGAGAACGTCCAAGAACACCCCATTCCTCATTATTCATCATTCTTTCATCTCTTTTTGCTCAAGAAACTCATGAAGAACTTAAACCTTGGTGAAGCTAGGGAGGAACTCTTTTGGAATTGGTGATTTAACATCTATTATTCACATATTTTGGTATTTTTATTTGTTCAACAACTCTAGAATTTATAATTTCTTTCCATGAATTTGTAATGAGATTGGTTTAACTTTTATTAAAAATAATCATAGATTTAGTCAGGCTTTTTCTATCAACTAGTTGAATTATTTGTTGAATTATAATCTTATGAACGTTATTGGTGGATTGTTTACTACTTTATGCTAGATGTATAAAGTCATTTTTCTGATCTTATTCCAATACATGTATGCATAATTGTGTTATGGGGAAACTAGATTCTAGAGTTGCAATTGAAATTAAATTGATTTAATGGTTTATTCTCCTCATCATGAACTAATTTTAAGATTAGCTTAATATTTATTAAATTGGTCATAGAGTTAGTCATGCTCTCTCTATGAATTGATTGAAATAATTACTTAGGTTTAAATCTCAATTATTTAAGTTTATTGATGTGATTCTCTATTACTTTTTACTACTTTATGCTTTAGTATATAGTCGATTTTGAATCTGGCTTCGATAAACAAGTGCGGACATTGCAATAGGAAGATTAACCATTAAGACCACGTTAGAATTAAATTGAGTTTAAACGATATATCTTCCGATTAGAGTGTCGGGATGAAAGCTTCTAATTGTGCTATAAAAATGGAATAATTGATGTGCATGATCCAATCCAACTAAGGGAATTCCAATACTTCACTGCCTCAAATTATTGATTTTAATTTCACCTTTCAACATTGAATCTTACTACACATTTAAAAGAACAATTCATCCATTTTTGATCATTTAAATATTCTTCCATCTCTCTGTGGATACGACACCTCAAAGCTGCACTACAACTACCGCGTTATTCTTTGGGCGTAATCACAACTCTCGCTCAACCAAGCATTATCTATCCTCTATTCAAGCAATCTATCTTCCTTCTTCGACCAGAGTTATAAATCTCTTCCAGAATCATCAAGACATCAGGTTCTTCGAGAAAGAAAATGAAAATCATCATGTACATGTTAGAGCTTTTCCACTATTGTGTGAAGTCATAAGTCAAGAAAGGTTGTCTGCTTATGCCTTTCGAATACGTCTATTCCCTCACACCTTGAATGATAGTGAAAGATTGAATACATTCTCTACTTGTCAAGTGCATTATTTCTTGGAATAATAAGGTACATAAATTCACAATGAAATATTTTCTCCATCTCAAGTTCATCTTATTAGAAATAAAATATATACTTTCAGGTAAAAAGATCTCGAGAGTTATCCAAAAGTATGGGAAAATTTAAAGGACTATTTCAAGAAGTGTTCCAACATTGACATCCTTAGACAAACCCAAGTCTTCTTTTTCTATTCAGGTTATATTGAGGTTCCTTGAAAACTCAATAGGTTGGATCATATTGAGGTTCCGTAAAACTTAATATTGTATAAAGATCGGTATTCCTTGTTTGTAAATTACCGGAAGTGTTGTAAGGGTTTGGATTGCATCATAAGTCAATTAATATAATGAAAAGACCTTACTCATGATAGAGAGTTTTGTAACGAAGGACGTAGATCATTGATTTGATCGAACCTCCACCATTATATTATTTACATCATTTCTTCCCTTTTACTTATCATTTTTATACTCAAGTTTATCATTTGGTTAATCTATTGATGCTTAACTTACTTGAATTTAGATTAATTTTTCGAAAAAGTTTTAAAAACCAATTCACCTCCTTCGTGGTTAGTTATTCTTGGGCTATCAGAAATTTTCCTTTTCAAACAACCATAAATAGTCAAAATAATAAAGTCAAGCTAATGACTATAAACAAGTGTTTATTGGGAGGTAATCCAATTTTCTTCATTTTTATTTATTATGCTTTCAAGAAAATAGATTAGTAAATTTTATTTCTTTTAGTAGTTTAGGTATCTTCATTCTCATATTACCCTATAGGTTATGAGGTGTTTGAGTTTAGTATGAATTGTTCTATATTATTATGATTGATTTCTCTTTATTTGGTAGGAACATGACAATTGAAATACACAAACCAAAAATGGAAAAGTGAAAGGATGCACCCAAGTGGACCATCCACATCCGACACTTTCGTTCCAAATCAACCTCCATTTTTAGACATGTATCTAGTAATACCTTATTCCATTTTTTGTTCTCCTTTTATTTTGCTTGATGATATTTTAAGACATTGAAGACAATGATTTAAGTTTGAGAGTGGAAAAAATATTGAGTTCTTATTTGTTTTTGTGTGATATTAGTGTTTATTGCTTTATTATATATAAAAAAGTTGAAAAAATTTCAAAAATATTTTATTTTTAGTTTGCTTGCTTGTGTTGGTTATTAGCCTTGCCGGCTATGAAGAATACATTTGAAACTATGTGTTAGTTTATGAATTATGATAAGTTGCATGCTTAGATAATTTTTTGTTTATCCATTGAAATTTGATATCAATTAAGCACGTGAATTAAGTTTTAGCATTATGAAGCAATGAATTGATTCATATGCTTGATATGTTGAAATAGTGGACCTTAAATGCTAAACTCAAATAATCACTACATATTACATCGTTAAACAAATATAAGTATAGTTTGGGAGTGATTTGACTATTGTAGGGAGATATTGAGATTAATAGAGATTCCATTCGTGCAATTTCTTATGTAGATTCTCTAAGGTCAATAAAATAAAAATTAGACGAAAATCTTAAATTGGAGATCGATTTTTGAGAACCAGTATTTAATGTGGGACATTTACACTAATCACTGCATAAAAGGGGGAAAAGCTACCATGATTCACGAGTAAAATGTACTTTATAAAATATCCCAATGAGGACAACTATTGGATATCCGAAAAAAGAGAACTCAAAATGGATCAACCCAGTGCATGAAACAAAATACACACAACAAACTTGAAAAAATATGTGGATGAAACGAAAGACTCACTACATGTATTGATTAAACCCCCAATACTTTTTTTTAGAGAATTAAGATTTTAACAATAGATTATTAGCCTAGTAGAATCTTTGATTATGAACCGATCAAAATAAATTAGAATTCATATTTGTTGAAATATTGGCTTACAATTAGTGAAATATATCCAAAATAGAGAGGGTGAAGATTAGTATATTTATTCAACTTATATCACATATTGGGAATGAGAGTTTAAAGAATAAGTTTGGAGGTCTATGTATCTTACGAGTGAAGAAATGATATGCTTGACCATTAAGTGAATTGAAGTAACATGTAAATTTATGATGTTTTACTTAATTCTTTATACATACAAATCAGTTTTACATTGGATAAGAAAAAATTGATTTTTGTATTGTAATTTTGAAGTTGTTCATAGATTTGATACAATGGTTTCAATTCTGAGACAAACAGCTGATTAAGAGTTATTGCATGCTTGCTTGTTGAGATAAGTTATAATTTTATTTGATGACAAATACATGTTCAAGTTTTGCGATGTTTGATAAATATAATCTATATAGTTATCTAGGCTGTTAACTAAGAATATTTGAGTACGTTTGATGATTTATAACTTAATCTTGTGTGTTTATATTTTGTTAGGTAAAATTCACTAAATTGAAGTGAAATTGGAATAAATGAACGAAAATTGGCAAAATTGATGATTTTGAATGTTTGGAGACAAAAGTACAAAAAAAAATTTTAAAAAAAATTGCACTGCCTTTTGCACGCGTGTGCAATAGCCTTTTTCCACACCTGAAGATGATTTCAGTTACCCATGCTAAAAAAAGCAGATATACCATGTGTGGGCATGGGGTTATTCCAGCTGATAGGGTCAACACTTTCCTTTTGTGATACAAACTCTTTTGGAACATTTCTGAACTAATTTTAACACACATATATAGATGGAAGAAGGGCTAAACATTAATGGATCTCTGTTTAGCTTCCCAATCCATATCATATCACAAAATGCATCAAAAAACAAGAAGCAGATTTATCATATTTTGGATAGAAGTTTAAACCCAACAAGAAGTTGAAGGCTAATTATATCAAAAACTTGAAGATTTAGAGCTTGAAATTGAAGATCAATACTTATTGTATTCATATATGTTCTGGGGTACATCTTTTCATTATTTTTCTTGCAATATAGAAATTGTGCTAGGCTAAACTTTTTATTGTATTGTATGAAGGTAAAACAAAGGTTTTCTTATTTTTAATTTAAAGACTCGTAGTTAAGTATATTATTGATTTTTTTTTTATTGATATTGCATGCTTTGTTGCATTATGTGATTGATTAACCATCATGGGGTAATTAATTACTTATTATAGTGTTGGGAGGTTCATAATATGTTAGAAATTTTCAATTTCCACATACGAGAAATGGATGTTAGGAATAACATGTATGGCGTATGTAATTACATAGATATCCTGTAATTGAAAATGTTACTTTGCATATGAATTCAGAATAGAAATATGACCAGATCGTACTTAGAATAGGTTTAACTTACCTAGGTTGAGATAGTTAAATAAAATTGGATTATCGATTATCAAACACACAAAACTATCACTAACTACATAGATTGAGAATAGGAAATTGATAAAAATAGGTGGATTCATAAATTCAATACATTCATTCTATAATTCATAAAAATAAACTTTAGATAATTAGTAGGATAACTTAGATAAACAAACAAAAATTTGTTTTGTTGTGTTCTGTTACATTTGAATTTGATAACAAACTAATACAATTTACTTTAAAGTTTATTTCTCGTGAGACGATAATCTTAACTCACTAAATCTATCATATTTCAACGATCTCGTACGATTGCGAAATTTATCTAAACTGTTATCACCAATGGTATGCCGATGTATTTGTTTTGACATGCCTACCTATCACCATTATATTCTTATGATAGATACTAGTTATTGGCACATGCAATGCACATGAAATTTTTGTAATGACGTATTTAATAGTATTTTAATTGTTATTTTTATTCATTTTAATCGTATAATCTATAAATAGGTTTCTAATATTGTTTGTGATAAAGAAAATTATTTATGTAGTGAATCAGACAGATTATTCAAAAGTTATAAAGAACACAAATGACACGAGGCTTTAGTGGGGTGAATTGTAGTGCTACATATGGTATGAGATCAAGGTAAAACGTGTGCTGAAGATAAACATCCTTACATAGATCATAATGCATTGAGGATACATGTACACATCACAAATGTTCACTTATTAAACGACATGTATAATTATTTACAGCAGAAGTTGGACATTTCAAAAGTATGAACATATTCAGTAAATTACATGGGTAATATAGGTTCACAACAAAAGCATCACCAAAAAGTTATCACTCACATCATCATGTTGATCTTCAGAATAGGAAATGTTCATGAGTGATCATCTCTATTCCTTAGTTATGGTTCCATCAACATATTATTCTTTTTTTCTTGCTTGGAGCAAGCACATCTAGTGATTGAAAAGTGATCATTTTGCTGTCGATGTTGGAAGTAGTTCTTCATTAAACAAAGAGGAGACTAGGAAGAGACTGGTCTGGGCAAATGTAAGCTTTTCCCTTGTTATCGACTTTGTTCTTACAATTGGTTAATGTTGAAACAGGATCCAAGATACACATAACATCATATTTATTATCAGTCGACTCTAGTTCTTTCTGTATAGCTTTCACATAAATTTTTTTGTCTTCGTCTATTACTGTACGTATGAGATCAATGATGCTTGATTCAACATCATGTTTTCGAAATTATATATACTTGAAGAATATAATTAGATTTTTTGACATATATGCATATCTAAGATGTATTTCCATCAAAGCTTGTGCACCTATAAATTTATGATTGGTATAAATAAATTGTGACCTATAAAATTTTGTGATTTGTGACAGTGACGTTACTGTGATTGTGACAGGTACATAACTATGACCATAAATTGTATAATATTTAATAAAAAATTTGATTATCTATTTAATTAATAAAATTTAATTGACCCAATTTTTGAAATTTTAAAATAAATTTCTTAATTTTAAAATTATATCTTATAACTACATTAGATATGTATTATTTTCATATTATTGTTGTTGATCTCGATTTTTGTACCTCTAATGTCGTCAACAGATTCCCAAAGCCTCCCGCGTCTATGTAAGCCTAATTCTTGCACGCTAGGACAAAGCGTTAGCCACACGTGGCTTCCTTCGGTGGTGGTAGAGTTGGTCGCACGCACTTCAACGCTCAAATTAGTTGAAGTCGTAAGTATTTAAGTGTGGGATGGTATTTTAGTCGCGAGCCTCCAATATAAAAACAAGGTCGATTTTGGTAATTCGTGATAGCAAAGAGATAGCTTGAAATTCTAAACTTGTATTATCCCTAGAATGACACATTATGTAAGGCTTTATATTTGAAAAGGAATAACACCAATAGTATGATGAAATTATACGTGGCCTCATACCTGCGGATGATGCCTCTTATCAAAGACATCAATCAATCATAAGCATTTAATGCTAGTACTACCTTGTTGCCCATAAACCTGACGTAGGGTGACGGTAGCAGTGAGTTGTCACATCAATCATTTACTAAGAATTGTACAAAAAATATCCTGCTAAGCCCCTTGCAGCCTTGCCTCGTCATGAGGTATCGATTTTCTATATGGGATCGGCTTTAACAAATGTGTTTAGCTTTCTATATAGGTTCAGCCTCTTCACGGGGAGTTCAGCTAAACTGCCTCTTGGGCAGAGTGACTTGGAGTGTGGGCCCAAGTTCTTGCCCCTAGAATTTCTAAGGCCTCGTCAGACGAGGTGTAACAATAGTCTTCGAAGTCTATGTATGGTTGTTTATATAATACGTGGACTTTTAAGTTGAGATTTAGTTGATGTTCAATTGTTCTTTATCCTATTTGAGGCGTGTTACGCTTTACGAAGAAATAACGTAGCTCATCTTCTGTCCCTGAAGTCGAAGTATGGATATTGATATAATGCATAGACTTTTAAGTTGAAAACTGAATGAGTGGGCCTATAATATGCTGTGTGAGTAGGAAGTCACGACAGTTATGCGAACCTGGTTAGAAGCGATGCCCTTGCTAAGAGGGCAAGCTGTTGGTAGAGTTGAAGCCAATGATAAGGCTGTAATTCATTAAGGCGATGTCCTTGCTAAAAGGGTGAGCTTGTTGATGAAGTTGAAGCATGTAATAGGGTTAAATTTATTAAGGTGAGGCTCTTGCTAAGAGGGTGAACCTGTTGATGCATGTAAAGCCTATGATAAGGCGAAAATTCATTAAGGCGAGGTCCTTACTAAGAGGGCGAAGTCTTTTAATGGAGTTAAAGCTTGTGATAAGGCTGAAATTCATTAAGGTGAGGCACTTGCTAAAATGGCAAGCCTATTGATGGAGTTGAAGAATATGATAAGGCTTAAATTCATTAAGGTGAAGTCCATGCTAAGAGAGTGAGCTTGTTGATGCAGTTTAAGCCTTTGATAAGGCTAAAATTCATTAAGGCAATGTCTTTGCTAAGAAGTCAAGCCTATTGATGAAGTTGAAGCCTGTGATAAAACTTAAATTCATTAAGGCGATGCCTTGCTAAGATGGCGAGCTTGTTGATGGAGTTGAAGCCTGTGATAAAGCTGAAATTCATTAAGGTGAGGCCCTTGCTAATATGCGAGCATGTTTATACAGTTGAAGTCTATGATAATCAGAGAGAGAGAGGTATCTTTTCCTTACTTCATTTAAGTAGGCTAGAAAAGTCTGTATATGATGATGCGAAGGGTATATGATGAAATTCATTAAGGTGAGACCCTTGCTAGGATGGCGAGCCTGTTGATAAAGTTGAAGCTTGTGTAAGCTCCTTATGGCAGACAATAAGTAGAGGCATGAAGAGATATTGATGGGATGCATGCTGCAATGATTTGAAAACTTGTCCTTTTTCCAAGAAACGACAGTGAAGTAGTTTTCCTGTTTCCCATACATGCATTACGTGTGCATTAAATGCGTAATGATAACATTCTGTTACAATGACAGAGGTGATGCGAGTCACTCACTCATGCCCCATAACGACTTATTAGAGTCATCTATTCAATTTTTCAATGGGTGCCTTTTGAATTTAATGGTTCAGATAAAAAGGACACGTGTATACTGGGCTAAATCGAATTGATTGAATGACCATGATTCTATTCATTTACTTATAAAAGGAATGCTTCGTTCATTTTGCACCTTTTTCACTTTTCAAAATTCACCAAGATTTCCACGATTAGAAAGGTTGAGCTTTACCGACAATTGCATAGTTGTTTCCGATAAATTAGACAACTTTCATACTTTTCGGTTCATCTTTTGCCTACGTAAGTAAAAAAAAATGTTTTTTTCCATCTTTTAGGTTTTCCAAAAGCATAGAATGGTCTCTTCTTCGAAAAACAAAACTAAAAAGAGGTCTTCTAGAGGGGTTGACATGGCATTGATATGTGCCGAAGCTAGCTTGTCGCCTTTAATTCTTACTGAGATGATTATAGAGGCGATGGGGGTCCTCACAGTGCGTGGATGATGCAATAGGGCCCCGATGATCGTAGCATTAGGTGTGGAGGGCCTCTTTGTGGCCTACTAACATTAAGGAAACCAAACTGGACAGATATAGGACCAAGTTTAGGATCCCAAATAACATTGAACTGATAGTGCTGACCCTGGATGAGCAAGGCCATATTGTGTAGGGGATGAGGCTACATCTTCACCATTTCTTTAGATACATACTTAGGCATTATAATTTGGTCCTCACCCAACTTTTGTCAAATGCATGGAGCCATTTGATAGGGCCCTCTTTCTTTGGAATGAGGCCATTCTTAGCGAGGATTTGCCTTCCCACATCTTTCAGACTCTATTCTAGCCCCAAGCCTCTATTGGATATGATTGAAAATGATAGTACTATATGAACCCTTGATAGCTGCATTCACCTTTCCTTTGGGACACCCCCACATCTATCAAAAATTTGAAATCTTCATGGTTTTTGGTACGAGGTCGAGACAAATTGTGGAGAACGATGCAGATCTTGAGATAACTATTCCGACCTAGTAACTGAGTATAGTGAGTCCTCTTTCAAAGTGACTTTGTTTGTTGCTTATAATCATTTAAGGTTTTGCTAATTTTTTTTATTCAGATGCAGTGTATAAGTTCGAGCTCGAGCCAGAAGAGTGGGCTGTAGTTCGAAAGATCTACGAACTTCCCATTGACTAAAGGCCTCTTGTAAGTGTGATAACTAGGTGGGCCCTATTCGTCAATCATCTATTTATGGCCACCAAAGTTATAACCATGATCTGTTCTTAGTTTTTGAAATTTCATGAACTGAACATTACTGTCCATTATATGTGTAGATCAACATGAAAAGATTGACTATGCTAAGCCTAATATGTTTTTCTGAGATGATTGGGTGAGGCGAAAAAGAATAAACCCTTAAACACCAGCACCTTTACCTACAAACATTAGCAGAACGAATTGTCGCTTCTGTCGAAGCTAAACCCTGTCCCTTAAGATAAAGAGGGGAAAGAGAAAGTGGAACCTCAGGGAGAGAAGCCTTAAAAAAGAAAGATGGCGGTGATGAAGAATACCGAACCTTCTTGTCCGAAAAGACAAATGATGATTGAAGAATCATTGGAAAAACCTATCTTGGCTAAACCTATTTCATGGACTCCAATGGTCGAACTTGAGGACTAATTGACGAGGAGGATGGCCTCATTAAAATGAAGAGGTCGGAGGGTGCGGCCAATGGGGCCTCTACAGGAAAGGTCTGACGAGTTGGCCCTTGAGGTTCTAGAAATGATCCCTATCAAGGTCCAGGCGGCTACAAAAGTCCATCACAAGTATTGGACTAAAAAATATACCTTTTATACCGAGTCATATGACTCGGTTGACATGAATGAGGTGAGCCTTACCCTGCAAGCTCGCTCACAAGGCTTCCTCTTGAATGCCCAAATGGACATGAGAAGACTACATAGACTAAACAAAGATTTTCACCAAAAAGTGATTGATGTAGATGATAAGGTAAAGAAGTTGCAAGCCGAGGCTTCTATAGCTGATGAAGTCATTGAGGCTTTCAAGGTAAAGTACGCTAAGGTGGAGTCGAGGCTGGGACTCCTTACAACTGAAAAATGAAGATTTGTAGAATGAGGTCCACCTCTGCAAAGCTGAAGTTAATACTATGACGAGGCGAGTGAAAAATTCTGATAACTTGCAGAAGATTGCGTCTTCAGCCTTGGATGCTGCGAACAAAGAGAAGGGAAAGCTGAAATCCTAAGTTGATGAGTTGACTGCTGAGGTTGCTAGTCTGAAGCAGTAGTTAGATGGGGCTGGGGAGGTAACTGTTACAAAGTACTTGGAACATTTCCATGAAATAACTGAGTATGATGGCCTCGATTTATACCGTATGAAGGTCGCATACGTTGAAATCCTTAAAAATGGCTGAACTACATTCCAAGGTAGACTTTGAAAGCCCAAGATTGGCTAACCAAGATGGGGGTGAATTGGTTTTTAAAA